>JAKUCM010000358.1:0-65204 GCA_023374145.1 Lepidium sativum | reverse complement strand
TTGAGAACCAAATTTTTTTTGGTTCCTCTTTGGTTCCAATTTCAAGTATCCATTTGGAACCGGTACCGAGGATAACCGAACCGAACAAAATTTTAGAAAGTATACATTGGTTCCATTATTTTAAGAACCGAAAGAACCGAGAACCGAACAAACCAAACCAAACCGAACCGAGGAACCATATGCGCAAGCCTACTAAAAACCCATAACCTCCACCCCAACGGTTATTGGCGATCTCTGCTTCTTAGTTATAATTTTGGTTGTATTTCTTTGCGGCTTTAATTTTCTTTTTTTATATATAAAATGTTAATTATATTATCGAAGCTTAATGTATCAAATTACATAGAATAGATATGCCTGACAACTCAGCACCACCAAAAAAATTAAAAAAGGCACATGAGTTAGTAAAAAATCTTGAACAGTTACTCGTACTCCAACCATTTTGAGAGGAGTCATTTTCCTTGCTTTGTGTATCTAAATGCTAGAGCATCTTTGATTGTCCGGTCTAACCTGCGGAAGGTAACTGCAACCAAACCTATAAGATTTCCATGAACTATAGTGTTCCTTTCTTGCCATATAAGATAGAGAGCTGCTTGAGCCAATAATCTTTTCAGAGTTGCGACCAATGAGCCAAGACTTGAGAGAATTCCAGTTCATAAACATCACCTAAGGGAATCCCAACCTGTACATTATTTTACGCCATATAGCAACAGTGTATTGACAAGAGGTAAAGAGATGCTCTCTTGTTTCCAATCATGTCTCGCATAGCACACATTTAGGTGAAACTCTTCTTTGGTAAAAAATTAAACATTAAATACAAAAAGGTTGTAGTCCAATTATAGTTAGACATTTCTTCATATCTTTACAGTTAGAAAAAGGGACAATCCAACCGGAAAATCAGTCTCTCCCCTCTCACCATGACCGGTATTTTAATATCTCCCACTTCCAATTCCATTATGGTCCACCCGATCGAGTTCAAATCATATTATCTTTTGGCTCGTTTCATTATCAGTGTTTCCTCCATTTGAGCTGCTGTACACATTGCTATGACCTGGTGCGATCCCTTGGTTCAGATCTGACGTCGATATGTTTCCTTGTAGCACTCGCGTTACCTACACGTGATTTGTTCACCCCAATCACTCTCATTTGGTTAGCTCAGTATACATATATGGAAACCTAAAAACCAAATGCTTATCGGTAATACTAGGTTATGAATTTTTTCAACACAAAATTAATTGGTTATAAATAAATTATGTCGTATCTTTATATACTATTAAAGATTTCTGTCCTATATAATTGATCAATGTGGAATATTATTTCCAATACGTAAATAAGGAGAAAAAGTGATGAATTTACCTGGTCCATACAGGGTCTCCGGCTAGCAGTAGACAATAAATCACCCAATAAACCAAGCTGTTATCGTCATAGACACTGTTTGCATCAACAGGTGGGCGACCAGTTATTAGCTCTAAAAGTACAACACCAAATGAGAAAACATCTGACTTTTCTGTAAGCTTCCCACTTGCAGCATATTCTGGAGCCATATACCTATAAATCCCCAAAACCAAAAGTTTCAAAACAAGGATTTAGAGACATTGTGCTGTAATTTTATCATTAAGCCTCAAGATATATCGATGTTTACCCAATAGTTCCCATCACGCGTGTAGATACATGAGTGTTTGTTTCCAAAGCAATCTTGGCAAGACCAAAATCAGCAACCTGACAAGAATACAAGTTACAAGACAGAACACAAAATACAAAGATGTTTCATGAGAATATACGTACCAAATTACAAATAATGCCTTCATGCAATCATATAACATAAATAATTGATAGATCATACCTTTGCTTCAAATTTGAAATCAATCAATATGTTTGCCGCCTTTATATCACGGTGGATGATTTTTGGAGTGCCTGTTAATATATATATATATATATATATATATATATATATATATATTAAACATCTATTTTCATATATTTTTTGTTCGAGTATATTTTTCATATCTAAGACTTTACAATTTTCATGAAGATACGACAATCCTTTGGCAGAACCAATAGCAATCTTCAATCTTGAGCTCCATTCCATCGGAGGCCGTCCCTTCCCTGTCACAAAATTTATTTTCACAAAGAAAATTATCATAGTTCGAAAACAACAAAGCATGCAATAAATGTTATATAGAAGAGTTTAGTTTTTTGGTTAACCATGGAGATGAAACTCGAGAGTATTGTTAGGAACAAACTCATAGACAAGCAATCTTTGAGCATCGGCGATGCAATAACCAACAAGAGCAATTAAATGTCTGTGGTGAATTCTGCTAATGATACTTACTTCTGCTTGAAACTCTTTCTCTCCCTGAGCACTCCCAGCTTTCAACTGTTTCACAGCAATTTCTTTTCGATTAGGCAATATACCTTTGTACACGTATCCGAATCCGCCTTGTCCTAACCAATTGGCCTCAGAGAATTCGTTGGTGGCTCTAGCTAGCTCGTCGTAAGTTAGAGTGCCTTGATAGTTGCTATTACCGAATACAAACCCTGAAGATGATACTGGAGTTAGAAACAAATTCTCCGAGTAGTTTGAGTCAGAGCCGCCGCTGCTGCTGCTCATGGACGTCGGAGGATGCGGCTGTACAGAGAATGGTTCCGGTGATGGAAGTGACGTCACCATGTTATCCGACTGTCGTGCGTTTTGTTGCTCATTTTCACCAGAAGGGCCTCCAGCTGAGACACACGAACATCAAATCAGAATAATGGTTTATATATGTTTGTAATTTTTTTAATTCTTTTTTATCAAGATTGGCAAATCCAGTCTATAGGTCAAACTCATTTCTAAAACCCTTACTTCAAAAATTTCATGTCAAACTCCAGATGCCGAGTTATTAGAGGCATATATTTAAGCCAGCTGACAAAAGCTCAGGTGTAAAATTCAATATAGTATTGTGTACATATATAATGCAATGCATATTCATATATTTAATTTTACCCCATCACTATACAGGATGATTTATGTAAAGACGAGATGACAGAAAAACAACGTTCAAGAAAACAAGAAAATTTAGATAAATCACATGAAATAAGAAACGATATTGAGATCTTTGTTTTTTCATTACTGAATTGAGATCTTTGTTTCACCTTTGGGAGCAGGAGGGGCTCCATGTTCTCTTCCTCGTTTCTTCTTACAAAGATAATAAATCAAAGTCAAAGCAACAAGCACAACAGCTCCTCCTACGCTGACACCGACAACAACTCCCGTTGATAATCTTGAGGTGGCGGAGGAGGTGGAGTTGTAGGAGATCCTCTACTAGAGTGGGTGTCGTGGGAGACGGCGGAGGAGGAGATGGTATCAAGGGATTCCGGGGAGTGGGAGATGGCGACGGAGGAGTGCCTAAAGGGGCGAATACATGGCCAGAATGCATCAACATTCTAAGCAACAGACTAAAATAAAAATAAGAAAATGTTACAAAAACAGGGAAAGATTAGAGTTGACTTTTTATTCACTTCTTCTATGGGAATATATATGTACGAATTGCACAACATGTATACTGTTCTTAAATTGGACCAATTTCGTAAAGTACTTCTCTCCACGATAAAACAATCTCATATACGTTATAAGATATTGAAATGGGATAATTTGTATCTTCTTTGGTCAAACATAATTCACTAGATGCTATCACAATCTAAAATAGCATATAGGATTTTTTAAAAGTAGATTTCCGACCTGAATCCAACCTCAGACGTGTCTTTTTGAAACTTAAAAAATTGATTGCTGATAGAAGTATTAATTATCCTTTTTCTGTTTATAAAATTTATCCCAAGATTCTTTTTACATTTGTGTTAATTCAATCAAATCAAACACTTTCTTATGGATCAAATCTTCCTTATGATCTTGTTTTCCCTTAGTCTTTATCTTTTGATAATTCCTTCAATGGATAAGGAATTTACATTCTTCTTCACTTGTGTGTTTCTTTGTTCGAAGACGTAACCATTCTTCTTTTCTTTTACGAACAAAAGACGTGTATATGATGTTAAAGACAAAACTGACTTGCCTTTTATATTTGCAAATCAGTCACAATGTTTAGCTTAACTTCAACCGTCATTCCGTCTTATACATACATGTTCATATATATATATACATACATACATATATGGTTATATATATTTATATATTCAATTGTTACCATATATACATATAAATATATACTTTATATATATAGAATAATAATACAATATAATTTGGCAAGGGAGAAGGGTTATCAATACACCCGATTCTAATGCGTTAATCGAAACCGATCCATCACGGTATCATCATTTATATTAGAATCTATAAACTTAATATGAATGTGATCTTTGTAACTAAACCGATAAACACATTGACCATATATAATAGAAAATATTCTTACATTCTCCCACTTGGTCGTTGTGTCGACGTAATGGTTAATATCTATAATATGCACTCTTATATCAACATCATTAATCCTTTATTTATCGTAATAAAATCAGAATTGATCGAATCATGGCGGTTGCCCATCATTTAGCGACAAGTTTCCTTCCATGTATCACAAAACAATTCTAACTTCACTCTTTTCTTTCTTTAATATTGAGAGAAACTTAAATCTCAAATACTCATGTCATCTTTAAACCAAAAAATGTATACATATACTATAATGATAACATGTCTAATAAAAACAGAAACATATCCTTAAGTGAATTCAGAGTTTTACAAATATAATGAGCATAGCATAGCTAAAAGAGCAAGGTCTTATCTATAACACCCATACGCTCTACATGTCCAGTAAACGTCTTGGGTGGCAATCCCTTAGTTAACAGATCTGCTACCATCATGTCCGTCCTAATGTGCTCAAAAGTTACTCTTTGTTTCTGTACTTCTTCTTTCACAGACAAGTACTTCAACTCCATGTGCTTAGCACCTTTCGAGTACTTATCGTTTTTAGAAAAGAAGACAGCTGCAGAATTATCACCATAAATTCTCAGCGGCTTGGCTATGTTGTCGACAATCCCAAGTCCTGAGATAAAGTTCCGCAACCACAATGACAGATTGTTTTCCACTTTTCCAAGATACTGTTCCTTCAGCTAACATGAACAAGTAGCCATCGATTTTCTGCAGTCGACACATCCGGCGTAATTTGAATCTGAATATCTGATGATCTCTAGGTAGTCGGATCTTTTGTACGTAAGCATGAGCTCTTTGGTGCCTTGCAAGTACCTGAGAACTTTCTTTGCAGCTTTCCAGTGGTCCATTCCAGGATTACTTTGATATCGACCCAACATACCAACATCAAAGGTGATATCTGGCCGAGTACATGTTTGAACGTAATTTAAACTCCCAACCACTAATGCATAAGGAATTCTTTCTATTTCTTTACGCTCTAATTCATTCTTTGGACATTGCATTTTACTAAACTTGTCTCCCTTCTGAATTGGAGCTTTTCCTGCAGAGCATTTTTCCATTTGATATCTCTCTAAAATCTTATTGATATATCCTTTCTGAGACAAACTTAACAATCATTATGATCTATCTTGAATTATTTCTATTTTGATCACATAAGATGCCTCACCCATGTATTTCATTTCAAAGTTCTTAGAGAGATATTTCTTTATATCACAAAGCATGCCCATGTCATTTGCAGCAAGCAAAATATCATCAACATATAAGACCAATATAAGGACCTTGCTCCCACTGACTTTCATGTAGATACACCGATCAACAATGATTTCTACAAAACCATATGCCGTAATGATATCATTAAACTTTAAATACCATTGTCTCAAACCTTGTTTTAATCCATATATTGATTTTCTCAGCTTACACACCATATGTTCTTTTCCTGTGACCACAAACCCTTCATGTTGGTTCATATATACTTATTCCTCAAGCTCTCCATTAAGAAATGCGGTTTTTACATCCATTTGGTGAAGCTCTAAATCATAATGAGCGACCAAACCCAAAACAATCCTTAGAGAATCCTTCTTTGAAACCGGAGAGAAGGTCTCTTTATAGTCAATGCCATCTTTCTGGGTGAAACCTTTTTTAGCAACAAGGCGAGCCTTGCATCTTTCAATGTTACCGTTTGAGTCACGTTTAGTCTTAAAGACCCATTTACAACCAACGGTTTTGAAACCGTCAGGCAACTCTACTAAGTCCCATACATAATTAACACCCATAGAAGTCATTTCTTCTTCTAAGTCATTTAACCACTTTTCAGAATTGTCACTTTCCATGGCTTTTCGGAATGTTTTCGGGTCTTTCATCAAGGCTTAGGTCACATTCACTTTTAAAAGTGAAGATCACATAGTCATTTGATATGACAGATCTTCTTTTCCTCACAGATCGCCTTAAACATTCTTGTGGTACACTACTCTCTCCTTGAATTGTGACTGGTTCATTAACTATTTCGACATCTAGTGGAATTGTCTCTTGATTGTGTTGTAGTATTTTGTCATGTGACTGTGCTGCAACAATAGGAACAACAACTTGAGGTGCAATGACATGTGAAGATTCTTCAACCTGAACTTCTTTAATGTGCACCTTCCTTTGTTCATCACTCCCACTAGTTTGACCATTCTCAATGAACCTAGAATTACCCGTTCAACTATTCTCGTATTATGGTTAGGACAATAAAATACATACCCTTTCGACTTTTCAGGATAGCCAATGAAAAATCCACTGATAGTCCTTGAATCAAGTTTCTTTTCATGTGGGTTATATGGATTTACTTCTGCTAGACAACCCCATATACGTAAATGTCATAAACTAGGTTTCCTTCCCATCCACAGTTCAAAAGGAGTATTAGGAACTGCCTTACTAGGAATCCGGTTCAGTAAATACGTTGCAATCTTTAATGCATATACCCATAAAGAAAGAGGTAAAGAACAACTACTTAGCATACTCCTAACCATATCCATTAAAGTACGGTTTCGCCTTTCAGCTACACCATTCTGATGAGGTGTTCCGGGCATTGTGTATTGAGCACATATGCCTCTACGTTCAAGTAACTTTGCAAATGGACCAGGACATTGTCCAGTTTCAGTGAATTTTCCGTAAAACTCACTGCCTCTATCAGATCTCACTACTTTTACTTTTCTTTCTAACTGCCTTTCTACTTCATCAATGAATACCTCTATGACATCCACTGACTTATATTTTTCATGCAGTAAATAAGTATATCCATAACGTGAATAATCATCAATAAAAGTGATGAAGTATTTTTCACCGCTCCAAGAGGGAGTATCAAAAGGGCCACATATATCGGTGTGTATTAATTCTAAAAGTTGAGTACTTCTTGTGGTTGGTTTCTTTGTTATATGTTTAGTCTGCTTTCCTTTAATGCAGTCTATAAACACATCTAGGTCACTAAAATCCAATGGAGGAAGAATTTCATTCTTTATCAACCTCATCATTTTTTCTTTGGAAATGTGACCTAATCTCTGATGCCACAATGAAGTTGAGCTTATTTTAGATGCACTACGCTTAATGTCTTGATTCTCAACATTAAAAAAAGATTCATAAAACTTTATATCAAGATTGAATTTATAAAGTGAATCAAACTTTGTACCACTACCATAAAAGTAATCATTTCGATACACGGAGAAAACACCATGTCTAATCTTAAAATCAAAACATAAATCGTCCAACCTACTTACAGAAACAAAATTTCTAGCACATTCAGGTACAAAGAGACAAATTTTGAGATCTATATGATAGCCAGTATCTAAGATCAACCTATAAGTCCCAATGCCTTTAATGTGTGCCTTCATCTGGTTCCCCATGAACAAGTATTGCTCAGGTCCTCTTATGGGCTGGATCAAACGGAATCTCTGTTCAATATGAGACACATGAGTAGATGCACCAGAATCTAACCACCAATTATATTTAGGCACTTCAATAAGGTTCAATTCAGAACAAACATATAAATGTTGTGTACCTTTCTTATCGAACCATGTCTTTCTTTTCGGACAGTCTTTCTTGAAGTGTCCCATTTTCTTGCAAAAGAAGCACTTCATTTCCTATTGGATTTGACTTTCGGGTTGTTTCATGAAAGTTTTATCCTTCTTTTTGTCTTTAACACTTGATTTCTTTATGCTGGTGCTGGCACTTCCAAAGCCTGCGAGAATAGCAACTTGGTCGTTCAGCTTCTTTAATCTCCCTTCCTCTAGAACAAGTATAGCCTTCAATTCCTAATAGTTCCATTTATCTTTAATGGTGTTATAATTCACCTGGAACTGGCTAAACTCAAGAGGTAGAGAGTTCATAACGAACTGGACCAAGAAGGGCTCATCAACTTTCATTCCAAGGCCGTTAACTTCGATGCCAAGTTAGACATGTGCGTCACATGATCATGGATTAGCTGGGACCAGTCAAACTTTTTCGTAGTTAGCTCACTCATGAGACTTCCTACAATCGACTTGTCTGCCAATTCTGATTGTGAACATTCCTTAATTTTTGTTATGAATTCCCTAGCTTTCTCAGTTTTAGGCATATATGGCTTAATACTTTCTGCCATCGTCAATCTCATGAGGTACAGACTCAACCTGTTAGATCGCTCCCAAATCTCATAGCGAGACTTATCAGATTCGGAGCTATCAACTGTAATGGCTGGAGGCACCTCATCAGTGAGTATAGTATGATCCAAAGACATTACACCCAATGTGAACCGAATCTGTTCAGACCACTCCTCATAATTCAGCTCATTAAACTTCATGACCGAGTTAGCAGATGCATACATACTAGATGAAGCTGCAATCATTTATACACGATTACTCGTTAGTGCTTTGAGACTTTTATACAGATTATAAATTTTAAATTTTGTAAATTTTCAAGCATGAGTTTAAGCAACCTTTGGGTAATACTTAAATACACGCACTATAATTGATGCTTTGTTTTGAATATTTTTTTTTAAAAACTTTTATAATTAATCAAATTACACATATAAATCAACTTATATGTTACTTTTGGATAAATATACTATTGACCGTAGTGGAAATGACAAATCATTTTCGTATTATTAAATATAACCAATCATCCACCTTTAGGTAATCTCCAAGAATATAAATAATAATTAAATTGATCATTAGAACTTTTATGTCATTTTAGCATCTCTTTAATCATGATCAATTAATAATTTTATTTTAACATTTACATATAATATAATATGATAAGACCACTTTGGTGATTAATATGTCACATACAATGTAAACATTAAATTTTAATGGACAATTTCTGTTATATTGTATTAATATTCCATAATACAAATGTCCTAATTTATAAAATGCAATGAAACTTTAATTTATATATATACTATAATTATAATGTGCATGTAACTGATGTGAATATATATAGTTTATTCATGAACATATTTCAATGCACATGACTTACACAACATTATGGCAGTTACTTTCTTTATGAACACATTATCGTAATGGCGGTTACTTGATTATCAAGTAACTTCTATAAATGCGTTTTTACGATTACATGCACATGCACGTAATTGATGTGAATATCGTAATTGAGATTAATTTGATCCAACATCACCACCATTAACGTAACGTGACATTGTTCATTCGATCAAATGAATTAACAGACGAATCCTCTTTAAAATCAATTATAATCACAAACTAATCTATGCGAACTAAACAAATCTAGATAAGCTCTCATACCAAATATTAATTATCCTTTTATGATTTTTGTTTATAAAATCTATCTCAAGATTCTTTCTAGATTTGTGTTAATTCAATCAAACCAAACACTTTCTTAAACAAGAAGAAACACTAACCTTGATCCATTGTTTGATGAAAGTTGTGGATCAAATCTTCCTTATGATCTTGTTCTCCCTTAGCCTTTATCCTTTGATAATTCATTCAATGGATAAGGAATATACACTCTTCTTCTCTTGTGTGTTTCTCTGTTCGAAGACGTAACCGTTCGTCTTTTCTTTTACGAACAAAAGACGTGTATATGATGTAAAAGACAAAACTGACTTGCCTTTTATATTTGCAAATCAGTCACAACGTTTAGTTTAACTTCAACCGTCATTCCGTCTCTTACATACACGTTCATATATATATACATACATACATATATGGTTATATATATATTTATATATTCAACTGTTACCATATATACATATAAATATATACTTTATATATAGAATAATAATACAATATAATTTGGTAAGGGAGAAGAGTTATCAATACACCCGATTCTAATGCGTTAATCGAAACCGATCCATCACGGTATCATCATTTATATTAGAATCTATAAAATTAATATAAATTTGATCTTTATAATTAAATCTATAAACACATTGACCATACATAATAGAAAATATTCTTACAAGAAATTCTAATTCTATAGCAAGCGGATAAACTAATCCTGAAGCTCTGAATACAAGTTGAGCTTGTTTAGAAACATTTTCCAAACTCGAGGAAATGGAATGCATTAGCCTCTCTTAATTGGAGGAATTAGATCAACCCACAAGTAATATACCCATTAGTCCGTCGGCGATTTCGTCTTTGCCGGATGTGAAGGTGGTGTCTTGGTATCTCCTCCTCTCTTCCTTTTCTCTAAGCCTCTGGTGCTTATTATCCTAGATCTAATGTAAGGACTACTAGATCTGTGGTGTGAGTCTATGTGGTTAGATTAGATCCAAGTTAGAGTTTTGCACGGGATTCTGCCATTTTTAGGGTGTGATTCGTTAGGCTCGGTGTTGGTTTCTCTCAACCAGTTTGCTCTCTAGTTCACTCTCATGCTCTTTGCGGGTTACTCCTATAAGTTAGGCGATTTGGTCCGAGCATTGAGGGTTGTCTCTTAGTATCGGTACTTCGTGCTCTCTTCTTCGTTTCCAGCGTTAGGCTAAGCTGTTAAGGCTCATTTTGTTGTTATGTAATTTTCTTTTGATCTGCTTTCTTCGTTATCCTGTCAAAAACTCAAAAACGGTACAAATTTATCAAATCTTACATTTGATACTAAGAAAAAGGTCTGCAAGAAGAACTTAGGTGAAACCAAAATGATACCTCAGCCTTATATAGTATGTGCTCTGAATGGCTGTGTGAAAATGGACTTATTAGGCCTACAAAATAGAGAGGCCCAATTATATTGGATTATTTCACTGGATGAATTGGCGTATCGGCGTTACAGGTTATATGATTTTGAACTTCTAGTATCCAATAACAACCTGTTTTAGTCATTTAGTAAATGAATTATTTAAATTAGCATGATATATTATATGTTTACTTTAAATGAAGAGTTTGATCTTAGTTTGCTAACGAAAGAAAACATCACGCCGAAAAGTTTATGGGTTGCCTGTCTCTTTCCATTCTCTATTTATTTATTTTTAAAATTTATATTTTTGATTAATTATCTTGTGCCTTAAATTTTTTAGTTTTGTATTACTTTATCAACTTTTCATATTATTCATGTCAATACAATTTATATTAAATCTTAAAAATGTTTATTGTGTATTTTATTAGTAGTTTAATATCACGTATTTTTTTTTTTCAACGATAAGACGAGAATAAACCAGACCCAACAAAATCACAGAACAGAAACTCGGCCGAACTTGGCAAGAACATCAGCTTTATGATTCGATTGACGGGGGATGACCGATAAAAGACAAGAAGAAAACCGTTGACGTAGTCTTAGAAACTCCTCCTAGTAAGATATGAACGCCAGCCACTCCTCGGGTTGCTGGATTATAGCAAAAACCGTCTCGCAATCTGTCGAGATCTCCACTTCCTGGATGTGAAACTCCACAAGCGCTCCCAAAACCCAAAGAACTGCCTCAAGCTCCGCATGAAGAGCCGATAAGCACCGATGAATCCTGAACGATCCCGAGCATACTCCGTCCACCGAATCTGGAAAGCAAACCCAACCAACCCCTGTAAAGAGGTCAGTATCCTTCCAGGACGCGTCCACAAAGCATTTATAGCCCGTGAAACTTTGATTAGCTGTGTTAGGAAATATCCAAGGAGCCTTGATCCTGTCAAGGTTATAAGCTCTCAGTACCCGCGGGACTGGAGTATTTCGACGAGCCAGAGTCCATTCCATGTACTCTGTTGTCGCTCTTTCCACAATGATCATGGGGTCAAGATCAACGTGCGAGAAGCAAAACTCGTTACGTGATTTCCAGATGTACCAAATAATCCATGGAAAACTAGCACACTCTATCTGATTTCATACGCATGTAATCAAATAATCCAAATTATACCCAACTAATCCACCCGGAAAAATTCCAAGTGGACTTGGGATCGTTGATAAGGCCCAAACTTGACGTGCTGGGTGACAGTCAAACAAAACATGGTATATCGATTCGAGCTCCGTCCCACATCTACTACACCTCATATCGTTTCCAAAACCACGTTTGACCAAATTTTGGTGCACTGCCAGACATCTTGACAATGTCTGCCAAAGAAAGTGTTTAAATTTTGGTGGACAATCTAACTTCCAACATTCCTTATGTAACAGGGCAAACGAGGGACCATAACGAATCTTATCCATATCCATAACTTCCAACATTCCTTATGTGTGAATCTGATCGTTCCCCTGCCCTTGGCATAACGTCAGGTATCCAAGGATCTTTCCAAATACCAGTGCTTCTTCCATCTCCCAAGCTCCTAATTAACCCTTTGGCTGATAAAGATCATGCCGACATAATACTCCGCCATCCATATGACACATTTCCCCTAATAGTTACGTCCATAACAGTCGTGTCTCTATAATACTTCCCCTTGAGCACTTTTGCCAACAAGGAATCTGGGAATGCCACAATCTCCACACTTGTTTAGCTAAAAGAGCCGAATTAAAGTCCTCTAACATTCGAAAACCCAAACCACCACTGGATTTCGGGTGGCACAAATCGTTCCATTTTTTCCAATGGATACCTCTGGTAGACCCTGGACTAGACCACCAAAAATTAGCTATGGCGGCTTGAACATTGTGAATTACACTCTTCGGAAGTCTATAACAGCTCATCACATAAGTTGGCAATGCCGTTAAAATAGACTTAATCAAGATCTCCTTCCCCGCTTTGGAGAGGAATTTGTTAGACCATGTAGATAACCGAGCCTGGAGCTTTTCAGCTACAAAGGCAAAGACTTTTGTTCTAGATCCTGCTACGATTTCCGGGAGACCTAAATACTGTCATAGCCCATCCCTTGTACTAATTCCCAATATTTGTTGGATTTCTTCTCGAGTGTCCAGCCCAACATGCTTCCCAAATTGGATCGAGGACTTATCAAAATTAATTTTCTGACCTGACATACGCTCATATTCATCGAGTATCTGAAGAATATATGTTGCCTCGGCTGAGTTAGCTTTACAGAAAAATAATGTATCATCCGCAAAAAGAAGATGCGAAATCGACGGACTAGTGCGTGCCACTTTTATCCCACTAATACAATTATCCTCACTGGCCTTCATCATCCTAGTTATTAGAACCTCCGTACATAAGATAAATAAGTATGGGGAGAGAGGATCCCCTTGCCGTAATCCCCGCGTCGGAATGATACGTCCGCCTGGAATCCCATTAATAATTACAGAATATTCTACACTTGATATACACCACATAATGCACTTTATCCACTTCTCACAAAAACCTACCTTTTCCATTATCTCACGTAAGAAGACCCATTCAACTCTATCATAAGCTTTGCTCAGGTCCGTTTTTATTGCCATGAACTTACTACTTATCGATTTATTCGTGCGTAACACATGAATCATCTCCTGAACAATCAAGAAATTGTCCGAAATCAATCTACCTGCTACAAAAGCTGACTGTGTTTCTGACACAATCTTAGGTAGCACTCGTTTGAGCCTTAACCCTAAAATTTTTGCAACCAATTTATACCCTATGTTACACAAACTGATAGGCTGAAATTCCGTCATCTTGGTCGGACAAGGCACCTTAGGTATAAGACTAATATTAGATCATTCTTTACGATCTCCCAGGAGGATTGGAAAAACAGGGCCGTCATGCCATCTGGGCCTGGAGCCTTATCCGGGTCTATTTGAAACAAAGCAGATTTGACCTCCGCCTCTGTAATAGGTCGCATCAGAAACTGATTATCCATATCCGTGATTTTGCGCTCTAAATTAAGCTCACTGCTATGTTGAGTTCTAGTCGATGAGAAGAGTTCTGAAAAATAAGTAACTGCTTCGTTCATTACCTCTCGATCTTGCACCACCCACTGTCCACTTTTATCTAGTAATCCAGTTATTTTGTTACGTGCTCGCTGTCGGCGCACCGCTGTATGAAAAAACTTTGTGTTCTCATCACCCTCTTTCAGCCATTTATTTCTACTCTTTTGTTTCCAGTAGAGCTCCTCGTCCAAATAAGCTACCTTTAGCTTCGCATTAGCTTCCCGTAATATCTCAATATTAACAGTTGCACTAGAATTTTCTAGATCCACAACCCGTTTCCAAAAATCTATCTCCTGTCTACCCGATTTAACATGCATACATCTCGAGTGAGATATCTCTTTTCTACAAAGCTTAATTTTCTCCACCAAGGAAGAACAAGCCCTTAGTCTATTGTTATTTAACTTCCAACTACGCTCTATGATATCTTGGAAACCTTTTTTCCCAACCATCTTTTGTCAAAACAAAAACTTTTAGCCTTGATTGTAATTGATTGGTCTTGACAATGTATAAAAATTGGGCGGTGATCAGATTCGATCATATCCAAGTAACTGATTTCCGATTTGGGAAACAACTCATGCCATTCTGCATTTCCAAAAGCTTTGTCTAGAACACATCTAACTACTCCATTTCTACGTACACCTCTCCACGACCACCTGTTCCCAAGTTTTGGAAACTCTAGCAAGCCACAGTCACGTAACATTTGATTAAACGGGAGGAAATAATTGAACCTCCTAGTAATTCCGCCTTGTTTCTCATGATTACCAGTTATTTCATTAAATACCATTTTGTTAAAACCCAAGTGATATTGGATTTTTTCCATAAAACAAACTTTATTTTTTGTTTCTGACAAAAATAAAAAATCTGGTCTATGAACTTTCCAAATATCTCTTAAATAATTAATTGTAACTTCATTTCCCATACCTTGACAATTCCAACATAATAATTTCAAAATCATTAAAAAAATACTGAAAAATCAATTACAGAGCCTTTTTACTCTTATGCATAACCCTTTTTGGATTTGGTGACATTTGGCCCACTAAGACTAATTTCCTAGTACTAACTCCCCCTAAAGGAGTCATAGATCGACCAACTAACTTAGTAGAATGTGCAGATGCCTTTGATTTTACTTCACGATATCGCTGCAACTTTGCCGCAATCAGTTCATTATGTTGAACCCTCTCTGCATCAGATTGGACACCTTTGCTAATGAGAGCTGCTTCAAGAGCTATCTCATCAAGCACCTCCTCATTCAGCCCATCTAATTTTTCGTCCTCCAAAGTTTCTTCATATTGGGCCTTATCCTGGCCCAACTGATCAAGAAACACATCATCCTCCTCCAAATCATCAACATCTTCCAGTAAGGTTTCCAATTGCTGCCGCTCATCTTCTGCTGAGTCTGCGACCACAATATCGTCCTGATTTTCCCCTTGAAACAATGGACGCCGCACCTTTTTTGCCGAAGATGTCTCAGCTACCACTTCCTCCACTTTGTTCTGCCAAAAAAACAGAAAAGAAGTGAAATTTATATGTTGAGATACACCACAAAAACAGTCATAATATATGTATACCTTTGTGATTTCTCCTAAAAATGACTGAGGCAAGGCTGAACCTCTGCCTCTCTTATTGTTATCCTCTCTAAGCTGACCCAATTTAGGCTTAGAGGGATATCCTTTTACTTTTCCAGAACCTAGAAAAGCTCCTTTGTAAGACCTAGTTTTCTCACTTCCTAAAGAAGACCTAGCATTTTCACTTAAAGCAAATTTAGTCTCCGTCTTATTCTTATAGCATGACAAATCCTCATGTGTCATACGATATCAAAGGCTACAGAACCCTTCCAATCTTCTATACTCAATCATTATTTTCGACTCACAACCTTCATCAAATTCTAAAATTGATGAAAAGATCAAAGGCTTAGAACAAGGTAGTTCAATAAGCACTTGACCTTTGAAAACATCGATACTAATTACCACACCTAATGATTGAGCTACCAACCTATAGACTTCCTCGACCCCATACTCGAAAGGAATTCCAGTTAGACGTATCCATAACCTAATAAAATTCGGATGATCTGCATCAGCCAATGGTTTCCATGGAGCATAGGAAACCATCCAGCCATCAAAGTTTATCGCTCCATTTTCTAGAACTAACTGCATATCAGTTTCATTCTGATATTCAAACTGAAACCTACCATTACTTAGATTCAGACCCCGAACTTTTCCCACTAAGCCCCAAAACTGAGGCATCCTAAAAATGAAAGTGTCTATATTCTGCAACAGCGGGTTTAGACACCTCCCCATTAAAACTCTCGAGCTACGAGCCAAAAGCTCAGAGTTTTCAATTTTAGGGATCTTTATTTTAAGAATCCTAGATGGAGACTTAGAAACCATGACCATTTTACCTAAGTTTAGCTGAGACATGAGAGCTAAACTAGACCACTGTTGAACTAAAGCTACTATTTTTGTTTTACTTGGAGAATGAACTAAAACTTCGTCAAACAACCACTTTAAATAGGACTGGAAATTCAAACATAACCTATTTAATGACCCAATTTTTCTCCCCAAAAAATTCCTATCTTTAACGTCTATTCAGAGGATTTAAATTCAAACACCCTACCAATCCTAACTGAATATTCAAAAAAGAGAATAAACACATTAAAGTGTTAATATCCTCTCTACCTCTCGGACATTTATGAGACCAGTAAAGGAGATCTAATTTTTTTGATTCTAGTAAATCCAATTTGAAAAATCTAAATAACGTAAACAGAATAGCAAAGTACCTGTTTACCGAACTGTTCCTGAATAAATACTCTGGCTGCCTTGATCGGCATAGTAAATCCAATTTAACCTCAGGCACAAAAACAAAAACAAACCCAGTTATAACAAATCGGAAACATATTGCCAAGTTAATAAACCAACATTCCTCACTTTCGATTTGAACAGACATAGATAAGTAAAAACTGTAGCCCTTTGTAATTTGCAGGAAATCAAATAGATTTATAAAAGATTCACTATCTTTAACCCTTATCATACAAAAACAATATTCTGTAATTGTAAATTGGCATAAATCAATATTTTTTTGATCTATATCAAGCACAAAAGTATCAATCACGACCATTGGATACCTAAGAGCTATCCACACGACTTTGTGATTCTCAGACCAGATAGCACAAAACTGTGCTAGACCACTGACATTTATCTTTATACTCACTTCTAACAATCCAGTCAGTAGATACCACCAGTTTAACAAAGGAAGAGAGCAAATCACGACAACATACAGACCAGTCTGTTGGGAAAAATCGGTGATAACGAATCTGAAAGTAATGTCTTCAGATTCAGAAATCCCTATCCCCAACCACCAACAATAGAAACCATGTCTCCAAATACTAGATAACGAGGTACCCATACAAGCAAATAACTTAGAGTAAAAGAAGAACAGACATACAAATCGGTACCTCTTTGCGAAGTGAAAAAACCAGCAATCCTCAATTCTCATTTGATCAGACAAGAATAGACAGCAACTAAAACAAGTTAAAAAATGCAGGAAACCTTCTATAAAGAACGCACCAACTGACACTTTGTTTGTAAACAAACAAAGGTCTATATCTAAAGAAAACCATGAAACAAAATCAAAATGATCTATAGCAACCACATAAGAATCAAAAACTACCCACAGACTACTAAGGACTAAACGCAAGACTTTGTGATTCTCAAACCAGAAACTACAAAACTTTGCTAAACCAATAAAGAAACCCTGTAAATGCACTGCTAGCACCCCAGAACCTAGGAACCACCAGATTGACAAAAAGAAAGAACAAGACAGAGCAACAAACAAACCAGAATGCCGGGTTATAACGGAGACCACAAATCTGAAAATAATGTCTTCACATTCATAAAACCCTAACACCAAATACCAACAAAATAAACCAAAAGCACCATAAACCAGGTAACAAACAAACCAAGCACAAACTAACTGAGAGAGAAAGAAGAACATACCTTCGCTTCCATTGACCCAGGAAGAAACAGAAGAAAGAGCCCAGGAGACGGAGGAAACAAACCCCAGACAGAGACTCCAGAGAACACACACCCCCAGAAACCAGAAAGAAAGACCGCAAGACTAAAACTCAAGAGCCGAAAACGCTCTAGAGAAAACCCTAGGAACACCGGCCACACCACTACCCTCAACCACACAAACGGAACAGAAACCCCCGAAAACTAGCCTAAGAGAACACCAAAACAACCGGAAACCCTCAAGGAAACACACAATGAAGACTACACAAAACCCTAGAAACCCGACCCAACAAAACCGACAAGAAAAGCACCCGAGACCCTCCACCTACCCCCGAGACAAAGAAACTAACAGAGGGACCAAGGAAACTCAAACGCCGGCGACGATCTAAACCTAGAACCGCCTCCCCATACCCGAAACCGACGAAACCCTAAAGAAACCTCAACCCAGAAACCCACAGAAGGAAGAGAGAAAAGAAACGCAGCCTCCCGAAGAAGCCGCGACACCAGGAAAAAACCACGACACCGCTCACCGAACAAAACGAAAGCGACGCCGGAAATCGCCTTCGCGATCGCCGAGAGGGAGAGAGAATGCTTTTATTTATTTATTTTAATATCACGTTTAGAAGTAAAATGATGTCGTTTTGCTTAATGATTTGAGTTAAAAAAAATTAGCGAAACAGCATCATTTTGGAACAAAATAACTATCATCACGCCATTGTCTTCTTCTTTTGTTCAATTTTGAAATCAGACACAAAAAAAATTAAAGATTTGTTATCTTGGTTATAACCCAAGCACTATCACGCATTGCCCATCATGAATATCCTTAACAAGCTTCATCATCAATGGTAGATAATTTGAATTTGAAATCAAAATTAAAAAAGATATACAAAATCGAAATCAATAATAAAATCCAATAATCTAGATGTTCTAGGTTTTTTGAAGATGATTGAATATGGACCTTGGCTTCTTCTATGAGTTTTTCCGATTTTGGATTTTATAATGGATCTCGGTTTCAGTGATGTTCATGAGTGATTTTGATTTTGTATTTAGGACAAATTTGATTTCAATATTATTGGGACTGATTTTGATTTAGGTTTTGTAGTTTTGATTCTAAGATGTGTTTTTGATTTTAAGTTGATTTGAGTTTAGTTGTGTCTGATTTTGGATTGAACTAATGAAGAAGACAACCGTGTCTTCAATTTTTTTTTTCAAACAAAAAAACATCATTTAACTCAATTTTGTAATCCATATTATTAAACAAAACAACGTTGTATTGTTTCTAAAAGTGATAATAAACTGTTAATAAATCGCGCAGTAAACGCTTTTAAAACTTAACGGTAAGCATATTAATATGGATAATAAAGAAAGTTGATGAAATAATACAAAAAAACTGAAAAGTTAAGAGCACGAAATAAATAGCCGAAAAGTACATATTTTTGTAGTGAAAAGTAAATAAGTATAGGGGAAAAAGAATGAGCAACCCAGACAAAAATTAAACAAGCCTTTGATACAAAGATAAAATCACTTTTCATTCCTTTTGTTTGGACAAAGATATGCATTTCATCTAAAACTCAAAAGTGTTACATTTGGGATTTGAAATACAGATGCCTCCTAAGGCAAAAAAGGAAAACAAACATAAGCTGATAAAGCCCATTGGGCTGGATAGATTTTATTCAAATCTGGAAAGAATAATGAAGCAAATGGATCTAAAAGGTTTAGACCCAACTACAATGAAATCCAGGTTCTTAACACAAATTCTAAGAGCACCTCCAACAGAAGTTCTTAGAAGAGTTTTTAGAGATTTAATGATTTTAATTAAATGAAAAAGGATTAATTGGGTAGAACCGTTTCCTAAGTAAGAAACTTTAGAAACCTTAAAAGACTCAAACGTGTCAATATGTCATTGGATGAAGGGTTTTCTTCTCGATGGAAAAAAAAAATCAGAGATGAGGCGATTCATCGTCTTCAAGCTTTTCTTCTCGATTACTGTTCGCGTCCCCAACTCAATCCATCGTCTCTGCTCCTCCTACCTCCACACTGCAGCGTAAATCTCCATCTTTTTCGCACAATTTCATTATGCTAGGTTTTTGTTTCTTTTGTGTTTCAAAATTGATTTCATTGGGCTGCTTTTTTCTCCCAGATTTGAAGGATATTGCAGCTCTGATTGATACCGGATCGTATACGAAGGAGGTCCGTCGTATTGCCCGTGTTGTGAGTCTCACCGTCGGGCTAAGACGGAAACTCACCAGCTCCGTGATCTCTTCTTTCCTTGATTTTTCTTTGGTTCCTGGATCCGAGGCTCACTCTCGTCTTTCTCATTTTGTTCCTAAGGTGTGTATTGTATTGCCTTCACTTCTCCACTTTAATTTACTGGAATTTTTGCTTATGAGCTTATTATGTTCTACAAATCACGGATTTTAAATTCATGCATTTGTGGTTACCTTTTTTTTAATGGTGAGAATGATTACTAGTACTACTTTTTTTTTCTGAAGCTTCATGTTAGTACTACTAGTACATACTGCGTTGTGCCCATGAAACGTATGTACACACTGATGACTGAATCTATAATCATGGTTTCAGATCGATGAACATGAGATGGAAGTTGATACTGCATCATCTACTTCCCTAGCTCCTCCCAAACATTTAGCTGCAGAGCTGAAAATTTACTGCTATTTCATTGCTTGCTCTAAATGTTGTTGCAGTCTTTGAAAGAAGATCTTATAGTTTATTTAGTCGAGCAATGTCGTACTTATCAAAGACGAGACTCTGGTGGACACTACAAAGTAATTTTTTGTTCCTTCCTTCATCAGCTGTTGTTTCCTCTCATTTGATTGTTTTGCTAAACAATGAGAATACTTTTGCTTTTTAATTTCCAGAGATTAGAGACTTATGTGTCAGGGATTAGCATTGAACGATAATTTGCAGCGTGTTCTTCTATGTCAGGGATTGGCAATGAGGCATGTACATGGAGTGATTCAGGTATGGTGGATATGTGGTCCAGCCATGAGTCCAAAGAACCAACTATCTTACAGCAATTCCAAGAGGCAGGTGGCGAGTTTTACAATATTTGTTGAAACATATTGACTTGTGTGCTTTCTACTAAAAGTTTATGTGTGACTTGTGAGGAATCTGCAGGGGAGACTAGACATACTCACTGTATCAGTGCACGCAGAAGGTGACACAAGCATGGATCATTACGATAAGCATGATGATATGGCAATGCAGACACATAAGCCATTGTTACTTGCTGATAAGACTGAGCCTAAGCATTTGACCGAGACTGTCAACGAACTTAGCAAGAAAATGCAGAAGCAAGAGATATGTATTGCAGGTTTGTCTCTAGTGTGGTCTATTGTATCGAGACTAGTCTTTCTGCAGTTATGGTCCCAACTGAGAGTTGTGGGTTCAATAAAGAGATATTAGAAAGCAGAGTTTATTTTGGCAATTTCATTGTGACAAAACTAGTTCACTTCACATTTTAAAAGTTTTTTTTAGGAACTTCTTGTGTGGGCACCATTGGAATTTAAACAAACTTCATTATTTTTTAATAAAAATATGTTCTTAACATTGGAGATGGTCTAAGAGCATCCATATTGAAGATTTTTGGAGGAGTTCTTAAATTAAAATAATAATATTATTAAGAGATTTAAGAGAGAAGGATTCTTGTGTGAGCACAATTAAAACTTAAAAAGGCCAATAGAGTTCTTAACTTAACAAACTTCATTATTTTTTAATAAAAATATGTTAAGAATCCCATTAACATTGGAGATGGTCTAAAGGTAGCTCGACTAAATTAGAGTTTGGGACTCTGAAGCGCCGCCACCGCCAGACCAAATGTCGTCTGATCCGGAAGAACTATGGTAAAGTGAAATTGTGTTTTCCGGAGAGAAGACTCATGTCCCTATCTGTCTGGTAATGTTCACAATGAAATAGCTCCTCGCTGACTTGAATTCGCTTAAGGCGGAGCTTTGAAAAAGTTAACGGTCTTGCATGGCTTGTAACGGCAAGCAGAAGCGATCATCGGACCTATCTCGGAGGCCAAAAGCTGACAATGAAATTTTTGATAGTCGTGTTTGAGAGAGAATTAATATACATATAGACTGGTTAAATGTCTGTATCTACCACATTTGATCCTCGATAAACGTGTTGTCTTCCTGAATAAAAATTAAGACAACACTTGTGCTACCAATAAATTATGCATTCGCATTACACAATTTCTTCTACAAATAAATTACACATTCACATAACACAAATATACATATGAATAATGGACCAACTTCATTACATTAGTAATACGATATACATATAGACAAGAACACCATCGATCTATCGACGCAAAGCTCTTATTATTTAAAGTCTCAAAACTCGAGGAGGCGTCTCATGACTTCAAGTAGCTCCAAATGTGACGTCAACTGTGGGAAATGCCCTCTTGCATCGTCGATGATCTCCACCGTCGATTTCCCTTTGATCTTCTCCTGCATGAAGTAAGCAACAGAGAGAGGCACCACGACGTCGTTTCCTGGTTGTATGATGTGGCAAGGCACTGACACTTGTCCCAAGAGTTCTCTCTCGTCGCTACCAAACACTATTTTAGCCAAGGCAAGAGCTGTCTCGGGGTTCATCTTCTTAAGGCACTTCTGGAAGCTTTGGAGTGAGTCAGAGTCTCTTGAGTCTACCACCAACGAAGAGAAAGCAACAGCCCAAGCCTCGTAGTTAGAGCCAATGTTGGAAATGATCATATCAATGTCTTTTGGCTCAAACCCTCCTATGTAATCTTCACTGTTTATATACCTACATATTTAAACTTTTAATCTATTAACATAACAATTACAGTTTATCTTTGTATGAAAATACTATTCTCAACTGTTACATTAAATTATGCAGACTTTCTCACCTATAAGTATGATAGAGATCTTATCAGCCAAAAAAGTTGATAATTCAAGATTTCTCTTTCAATATATTATTTATATATTGGAGAATTAATAGTCTTTTAAGTGGTCCTAGAGATTTCGTTAGATTTTAACTTTTAACTCAAACCTAATCAACTTTAGCCACAAGTTTTTGAATTCTATGTCCATTAATACAGACACAAATACAATTAACGATAGTTAACTTTGACTAATAGTCAGCGTAATCAATCCTAAGAGATGGATATATATACTCCCTAATTATGCAAATATCGATTTCTCTATATGAATACACGATCACACGTATGAGATACTGACATGCATGTAGCATATATATATATATGTGTGTATATATGCGTAGACTGTAGGGAAATAGGAGAAGTTGAGATCATTCATAGTCACATCCATCCAAGAAACTTACAAGCTGATCATGTCCACATGTTCAACACTTGGCAACAGTACATTCATTATGATTAATATCATCCACTTAAAAAAGCATTAAATATCCTCTAATATGTTATATTATTGTAAAGCGTAATTTCTATTTCGTCTAATTCTTGAAACCACATTCACAAAGGAATATTGTACAATCGATGAGACAATACTATATCCTTTCAAAATTTTGATTGCATGTGCTTAGGTTTCACTTTCCAACGTATAATTATCAATTTAAATCATTTGTTTTTATAATAGTTTGAACGGTTCGGTTTAACATATACCATGAAAGGTATAATGTTCAAATTACATTTTGGAGCCTTCACCTTATTTATTTGCCTCTATAAATCAGTATATGCCTAATTTGATTAATAATTAATATATCTAAAAAGTTAAAAATGCTTCTGTCTTTGATTTTCTACTATTTTTCTTGCTTCTTCACACATTTTAATACTATTATTAAGAGTAATTACTGTTAATTATTATTACTTATAAATAGCGAATTTGAGAAAATAAGTTTAATAAAGTGATTAATGCCTATTTCTGCAACTTTTTCATTCGATTCAAGACAAACACGTAAATATACAAAATAAAGTTTAGAGTTTGAGATATAGATTGAAGTTTGTTGATCTAAACAAAAAATAATAATAAGTTTAATTACAAAAATAATAATAAGTTCAGTTACCTGGGAGAACCAGCAACAAGGAGAAGCTTTGAGAACAAGTCAGGCCTTTTAATAGAAGCAGCACAACCAATCATTCCCGACATGGAATGGCCTACGAACACGACAGGACCAAACTTGAACTCCTCCATAAGAGCAATAAGATCGTCAGAGAAGGCGTCTAAAGAGTTATACTTTGAAGTGTCATAAAGAGTTTGGTCTTTAATAGCTCCAGAGAAAAGCCAATCAAAGACCAAAACTTTAAAGGACTGAGACAAGACCGGTAATAACTTGTCCCATACAGACTGATCGCCTCCAAAACCATGTGCCAAGACCATCAACTGCTCACCAGAACCGATGATTTTGGCGTTCATGGCTGATGCTAAGCCGGAAAGTTTGTGATTCACCACCATTGTTAAGTACAAGAATTCTGTTTAAAGAGATCCACTTTGAAAAGTTGTGTGAGTTTATATAAAGAGGAGATGAGAGATGGATTAGGTTTATGGTTCTTAATTGACATCCAACCACCGATTTTATTAGGCTAGCATTTTGGTACATCCAAACATTTATGGCCTTTTCAACAATGGCTGTTTTTGTATTCATTGTCCATCTGCATAGCATCTTATAAAGGATATGTATTAATAAATATACATGTGAAAACGAATCTCTACTTTTTGGTATTAAAAAAGTATAGTTATATATTTGGACTCACAATAAACTATATAAACTACTTTTGTTTGTTTGTACGTGTATATTAATTATGCATCAATTATTGTGACGTTTAGACATCACATAATTTAACATAAAATATAATTATAATCTAATCGATTAAGTAACACCAATCTCTCCTTCGGTCTCTTTTTTCCTTTCTATTTTATGTTAACAAAAAAATTAAAATATTAAATCGATAAATTTTAATCTATAATTAAATCTATTCACAATTTATCTTTTAATTTTCATTTATAATGAAATAAATTCGAATTTTAGATGTCTAAACTATGTAAAACGCAAATGGCATCTAGCCTAGTGGCAGACGGTAAGTCCACTTAAGGCAGTGCATTTGCACAACCCGGAATCGAGTCCCTATGTAGGAATTTGGCTATTGAGCCAGACAGTTATGCCCCAATATAATATGCCGTTGACAAAATAAAACTATGGAAAACATATATAAGTTGCAAGACCTAAAAGAGTACGGCTTCTCCTCTTTTATTTACAAGGACTTTAATTTTCAAATTTTTAGTTACTGTTTAAAATGATTTTGTGAAAGAAATACATAATACCCAAGATCCTCTTTACATCTTTGATATTTCAAAAGTAGTAGCTGTTTGTGAGGAGACAATCTCGCCACCAGACAGATGTCTAATTTCGGAGATAAAAATGTAGTAGTTTTTTGACTTGTCTTTAACCCAAATTTTCTTGCTAGCTGCATATATACCATACTTAGTAAACTAATGTTATTTATTGTTATTTTCTTAATTTTGGTTATGTCTTAGGACTTTGCAAATAAATTGGGAAATAGTAGTTATATTAAAAGAAAAAAACATGCTCCTTAAATTATGTGATAGAGATGAATACAAGCAGAAAAAAACACTATAGAAGTGAGAGGATTTTGACAAATCTAAAGAATATTCCAATAATAGAAAACCCATAATCTTTCGATTTAAGTATATTAGGGGATTGACTGGGGTACGCCTGATTTTTAGTTTAGAAACATTTATGTGTAGTTTATTTGTTGGGTAACTTGTCAAATTTTATGATTTGCGTTGTATTTCTGAAATGAAAGGTATGTGCATCAGAAATGGATAATTTTATTATTTTTGGAATGGAAAAATTAAAGATATGTTGCCCTACATATTAAACAATTTTTATTTGCGTTAAGCCAACTTATTATGCAGTCATGGTGGTAGATGTGGTAGCATGCTAGATTATTAATGGCATCTCGTCCTTTGAATGTTTGAAGGCAAATAGTGCAATTTTCAGTTATGAGTTATAGTTATGAAGCAGAATTCAATCAGGATTATGATCTGATTTTATTTATTATTTAAAGATCAAAAGTACTTGTGTGAAATTATTTGAAGACTATACTTATAATATTACCTGAAGAACAGTTTAAGAATATATCTTTTATGAAGTAGTATTTATTTATAAAATTATGTCATTGAAATATCCAAATTGCATAAGATGTTATTCTTTTCGAATAATTAGATCGATAAGATACAATAACCTCAAATCATTTTATAGTTTGTCTAAATTAAGAGAAAGGGAACAAATTCTAGATATCAGAATTATTAGTTGGAGTGACTAAACGGAAAAATAACATGTATATAAGATATTCAACCCAATTATTTTGGATGGTATAAAAAATAAAAATAAAAAGTAACTATGGACATTCAAAAGTGGTGAATATGTATAGTTTCAATAGAAGATTAAACAACTTCATCATTGTAAATCAACCGACGTGTAATATGGACATTCAAAGGTCTTTCGAATTCGAATAACGAAGATTAAGTTACATATTATATAGTCTTTGGTCCATGAATATATTTAAAATGTAAAACAAAACCTTTATTTTCAAAGATTTTTTTTAACAAAATAGAAATGGACTTAGTTAATAAAAAGAGATGAAGAATTGGACAATGAAGAGGATTCAATTTCAGGTAATTAGAGGATTTTGATTTATGAATGACAAAATCTAGATATATAATAAACGGTTAAATATTATTATTTTTTCCAAATATATAATAAGTAAATTATGCTATATAAGCTAATTGATTATATAATATATTATGAAAATTGTTTATTCTAAAGAAATTTTATTTTAAAGATACCTATTTAAGTTTTTTCTTTGACTTGGTTCATATTCAATTTAAGGTTTTCAAATATGTACAAAAAAAATATAAATATAGTTCATCTTAACTTACAATAAATTCTTTTGTTTCATGCAATCTCTTTATCAACACATTACCTACACCTTGGATTAATGAAGCCATTTGCAGGTTTGCGTCATGAGAGATTCAATAAACTTTGGATGACTTTATTAACGTATGCGTATTTAACAAAACACAACATTTTGATAGTAATGAATATTAAGTGAAAGTAATTTTATAGAAAGGTGATCTTGTAGTAGTGCAATGTTAAACCAAAAAAAGGGAAATAAGATGGAACTTATGAGTAGTATGGAGGGACAGGAAATTGAAAAAATTTGTAACATTGAGAATGATTTTAAATTAAATCAAATAAACAACTTGTAATGTGAGGTGAATAAGCTGGTTTAGTTGTTTAGACGGGGGTGCTTCTCGTTCTTCACGTCTTCATCGGATAATTTGTTTGGATGTGTTTTCCGATCCTTGAAAAGAATTGCACAGTCAGCAGATATGGGGTTGTTTATTTCGGACGCCTCGTCGTTCAAGCCAACGTCGTTCGGAATAATACGGGAGACAGTGAAAGTTTGACGTGAAGCTAGGAAGTTGTACATTGATACTTTGATATAAAATTTGCAAGTTTGGCCAATAATGTGTTTTAAACTTTCAGGAGTTTTAGTTTTTAGTGCTTCATTGTTATCATCTCCCTGGGTAAAAATGTAACAAAGTTTGGTTATTATTTGTATGGAAGGTGTATGTGTGTTTTTGAGGTGTAAGGGCATTGAATATACTTCAATTGAACTATTTATTTTATGACATGTAGATAGATGTCTACACTTATAAATTTTAATCGATGTAGAAAATATTGTATTTTTTTTTCTATTTTATATTTTACATAGTTTATTTTTATTTTTTTCTAATTTATATTTTTAGTTGAAGTGACTGTTTTTGTTAGTCATTAAACAGATAATTAGTAGCAAATGGCATCTAGTCTAGTGGCACGCGGTAAGTCCACTTAGGACAGCGCATTTGCATAATCCGGGATCGAGTCCCCATGCCTGCATTATGTAGAAATTTGGCTATTGGACCGGCCAGTTGTGGCCCAATATAATTTGCCGTTGACAAAAAAAAAAAGATAATTAGTACCTAACTGGAAAAAAAAAAGCACTTGAAATTAGTAACCGCTACTACATCTACCAATCCTTTAAAAAAAATTAATTTGCTAGAACATCAAACCTAAGTAGTATTATATATAAGTTGAGTCATTTATAATAAAATAGTTTTTTTTCTTGACCACTAAATTGCAGTATTTTGATAAGTTAGTTAGTTTGATTATTCTTAAATAATATGTAAGTTTAGGTTTTACTACGTAAAATATTATTTATCAATTTGGTCATTTTTAATTGGTATTCAGATTATGGATAATTTGGTCTTCTAATAATTTTGGCCATACGATAAGATATATTATATTTCTAATCAATATATTAGTTTAGTATAGATTACAACATAATATAACTTAATTTGATGTGAGACATTTGAATGTCCATATTATAGTAAGTAATGTGATTAAGTAAATAATAATTGTCTTTTGATTTTTTTTATTAAAAAATAAAAAATTTCTAAAACAAAAGCTGATGTGGCAAGAAGATATGAGTGATGTGGCTAGAAGATATAAGTTTGAGAAATATGAGTTGGATGGCTTAAGAGGTCTCAAAACCTTGTTTTTATTAGTATAGACAATGAAATCTCTTTTTTGAAGCGATAAGATTCTCAATTTTTTTTTTGTCAACTGCAAATTATATTGGACCATAATTGGCCGGCCCAATAGCCAAATTCATACATAATGTAGGGAGAGACTCAATCTCTAGTTGTACAAATGAACTGCCTTATGTGGACTTACCGCCTGCCACTAGGCTAAGAGCCATTTGTAGACTCTCATTTTTACAGAAAAAAAAAACAAAAAAACTCTTTATGATTGATTATTTTTGTTTTTTTTTGTAGGTGATCCATGTAAACTCGACACCTTCTAAAAATTTGAAACTCGTCAAATATTTAATTAACAAAAAAACTTATCGGATATTTATATACTCAAGTTAAACATGACGAATCAAGATTTTTGTCACCAAATTAATAAAGATCACATATTATTTTAGAAAAACATTTTTTGGTATCAAATATTAAATTTTTCATTATACCTTTTAAATTTTTTTTTGACAGAATTATAAAATAACAAAAAAGTCAGAAACACAAAACTACCGAATAAACGAAAACACAAACAACAATAAACAAATTTAGAATCAGCTGGAACATAAAACAATACTCCATGTCTCACCCAAAATAAAAACCCAAGTTTTTGTGAATTTATGCTATGTAAGAAAATATATTTCTTTTTTTTTATTTTTATTTTCCAGAAAATTTTAAACCCAAAACCTGTAAACTGCAAACTTCTCAATCTGTAGTTAACTACCTGTTTGCAAGTATTTTTTGTTTTCTTTTGCTTTAGATAATTTAATTGAGACAAAACGCCAATCTACTTATCAATACATTTTTTCACCTTATACCATCCATTGATCTAAAAATAAATTGGTATATCTATTCATGGATCTAAACTTATACCGACATATACAACTCCAATAAACCATGCAGCAATTAGAAAATATACCTAACAAACAAAGGAACAGTGAACAAAAGTCCAAAATTAAACCAAAATGTGGTCCTAATATAATTGCTTCAAAACTAGAATTACCCATATTTATGTGAGGTTTTAATTGGTTCAAAGATTAAACCAAAGATATTTTTGGTCCAAAAAATTATAATGACAAGCACACAACTACACATGAGAAAGCTAGGAGGACCAGACCCTAAAAGTTTGGTTTTGTCCATACCTTGTCTTTTTCTTCTTCCAAATTTGGATTGGTTACTATTCAACTGAATTCTCAAAATATATACATTTAAAATTTCTAAGATAAACACAATTTAATGATTTAAGTGATATAGAATGTAACGTTATATAAGAAATTAGTTTGCGGGCTTTGTTGGATAATTTCTTAGTGTAGAATTCAAATTATCTTTAGATGAGAGTTAGTTACTAGAGATAACACAAAATTCATTTAGGATTAGATTCATGTAATTCATATTAGATTAGGGAGATCAGCCTAGTCTATAAATAAGATTTTTGGGCAAAGTTGTTCCTTAGGATGTGTGAAAGTATTTTGGTTAAGCTTTGAGCAAGTTTTTTAAAAGTCTTTTGCAAATCTCGCTTTTTATTGATATCAGAGCTTGAGTCAAAGATCCAGTCAAGAAAGGAGAAATCGGACGTAGCCAAGGATGAGCGACGTGATCCAACAAACACCGTGAAAGGACCCTGGAGTTTCATCGATCCAATGTCCTATGTTATCATCAACAAACTACACAGTTTGGGCGATGAAGAATGTCTTAGCCATAGCTCTCTTGTTTCAATCTATTCCCGAATAACTCATCTTGCAAATCGGAGATCAAGATACGGCTAAAGGGCTTTGGGATGCTATTAAATAACGGTATCAAAGAGCTGATCGTGTGAAGGAAGCAAGGTTACAAAATCTATTAGCGGATCTAGAAAGATTGACGATGAGTGACGAAGACACGGTTGATGAATTTACGGGAAACATTTATGAAATTGCAGCTCAATCGGCCTCACTTTGAGAATCCATTAGTGAAACAAGACTTGTCAAGAAATTTCTTAATGGATTACCGGTGGATAAGTATATTCACATTGTGGCTTCTCTAGAACAAGTCTAGTCTTAGACCTTGAGACAACAAGGTTCGAAGAGATAATTGGGAGAATCAAAGCGTTTGAAGAAAGAATTAACGTGAAAAACAAACACGTGGAAAAGCAAGGAAAACTTATGTTTTCATGAGATTGTGTTCTTGAATGAAGATAAAGTTTTCCCTAAAGCTTATGAAACAAGTAAAGAAGGCTCGAAATCAAAAATTTGGTACCTTGACAACGGAGTAAGTAATCACATGACGGGAAACAAAGAATTCTTCTCTAAGCTAGATGAAAACTTCAAATGAAAAGTAAACTTTGGAGATGGGTCATATGTCAATATAGTTGGGAAATGATCTATCACGTTTATTGGCAAAACCAGAGATAGAAAGGTACTCAAAAACATTTATTTTATACCCAAGTTGAAGCATAGTATCATAAGTCTTGGACAAGCAACTGAGAATGAATGTGAAATTAAGATTAAAGGCGATCAACTACACCATAGAGACTCACGAGGAAGACTATTAATTCAAGTGACAAGATCATCAAACCGACTATACAAAACGTCACTCGGGATCATTACTCCCGAAATTCAAGTCGGAATTACAGGGGTGAATGTTGGATAATTCCTTAATTTAGACTCCAAGTTATCTTTAGATAAGAGTTAGTTACTAGAGATAACACCAAATTCGTTTAGGATTAGATTCATATAAATTTTATTTGAATAGGGAGATTAACCTAATCTATAAATAAGAGTCTTGGGGAGAATTGTTTCTTAAAATTTATAAAAGTATTTTGGTTAAATTTTGAGTAAGTATTTTAATCAGAAGAACAAATTTTTTAAAATTCTTTTGCAAATCTCGCTTTTTAGGCTTAGCATATATTGATTTCTTTATCTTCAGTGAGATTAAAAAAAAAAAGTACATGACTCAATAATTTATTTGGTAGAAAACAGGCTTTATCGTTATCCTAATTACAAAATTCCATGTGTATATATTTAGCTAACCAACATATTTATTTGATTCTGGTCGAAATGTAGAGTGCTCCTCCCAAATTTAATTCCCGATAATTATATTTGTCTTATGTAATATTAGTCAAGATTCGAGCATTAGAAAATTAAACCTTATCGATTAAAAAAAACATACTTATTTGACATCTTACCAAAATAGGTTACTGAATTGACATAATAATTTCGTTATTATAGATTTAGAGAAAGACAGGAAATGGAAGACAAAAAAGCTTGGTTTTGTCGTGTAGTAATTGATGATTTAGGACAAATAACGAAGAAACTGGAAAAAAGTGGACGTCCAACTTTTCCTCCCCATTAAAAGCCTTCTCTTCTCCACACATTTTTGTTTATTTTCATATTTTTCTAATTTACAGCCAAATTAGTTCCATTTGTCCACAGCTCTCAACATAAAACCCAAAACTTGACATTTAAACCAAAAATTTTGAATATTAAATTGTTCCCGAAATTAAAAAAATATATTATTAGATTCATTTTGTTTGGACCTATGGATATGCAAACCCAAATCAATACCCGAATGGATACTCATTTTATCTAATGCATGTATAGATTTAAGTATTTTTTGGATATTTAAGTATTTTAGATATTTGAGTATTTTTAAAGTATTTTAATATATTTTAGATAACTGTTTTTTTAACTGATAGTTTGCAAATATTCAAATATTTTCCAGGTACTTTTTGAATTTTTTGGAAATTTTGTGTATTTTTAGGTATTATTTTTGGTTTTAGAATATATTTTTAATTGTTTTTAAATTTTTAAAATTTTCTAATATTATCTGAACTCAATGACTATTATCCAAACCAAACCTGACCCAAATAATAACGAATTCTAAATGGATAATAAAATTGTAAACCTGAAAAACCGAAATCCGATGAGTTTGATTGGAATCGGAAACCAAAACTTGAATATTTGTATATTTTGGGATTGCCATTTTAAAACCTAAAGCTTTCGAAAATCAGGTTATAGTTGTATTTAATACACGTTTTCATAGATCCAAAACATACGGTTTCCATACTTCATACTTTTTTGTAATGTTATGATTTTATACCAACCAAAAAAGTTTCATAATACAGAAATCGATTTGAAGAAAAACGAAAGAAGAGAGCTTTTTTGAAAGGAGACTAAAATGGAATATAGCTTCACATGTGGTTACCATTCAAGCATCTAACTTCTATGTGATACTTTGTAATTGGAATGGTAAATCTGATTCGTAATCCAGGTGTTTTGTTCCAGTGGTAACCCCAATATTTTTTTTTTGGTTCGAATGAGTTATTTGATCATCTAATATTTAAATTGGTTCGGACCAAATTCTTCCTTAATTAACCAAAGAAGGCTAATATTCCTAAACATGTAATATATGTAAGAATGGTACTATCGGCATGAATTGATTATTAATCAAATACTGAATGAAGAAAAGTTTGGACAAAGTGCAGCAAATGTAGAATTTGGGTGGCTCTTAACTTGTCCTGAGATATATGAGTTCTTTTCAAAAGATCTCGAAATCTTGCAATATAATTTGTAATCCATAAAAATAAAAATCAGAAAATAAGTAATAAATGTGAAAAGGAAGAGAGAGAGTAGAAATACAAATTGCCTTTTGATTTTAAAAGCCGGTTCCTACTCTCCTTACCCGCATTAAAGGTTTACTATAATTTATCCTTTCTCAAACCAAACATATGTTTTTGCAAGAAAAAAAAATGGTACTATAATAACTTAAGATGCATTAAGAATTGAAGACTCTTCAAGACTTTTCTTGATCTGTTTAAAATGGTCCACTCTTCATCTCTTTGAATGACATCAAAATTAAAAGTTATCATCATTATTGCGACAAGAATATCTAACTTCTCTTATCACTTCATATGCTTTTATGAAATGGCCACTACGTCCAACAAATGTCAAGTAGTTGAGTGTCATATCTACTGTTTCTTCTTCATAGAGATCGGTTTCAAAAAATTGTATCCGTCCCACATCAAATTTTTAGGGATCTGGAGGACTCTGAGTTATCAGACCTATAAGAAATGGTTATCACATTTGCGATTGGAACAAACTAAAACGTTATCTTCAATCGCACAATTTGAAATGCAGGTATAGTTAACTATAGATAAAATTATAGTCCAAATCCTGTGGGTGGTATAACTGTAATTACTAGAAGCAAAAATGACCGCTTACAATGACCCTCTTTGAAAGTTTCATCTGTATAAGATTTCATAACAGTGCTTTCAAGTATCTTTCATTGACAAGAATATACAAATTTTGAAGATTGTTTAAATATCAGACTTCCACTGGAGATAATGGAGGAACATCTACTAGCCGTTCAATATCTTCCAGCTGATCATATGGAGCAATCTGCAGAATTTTGCCAAACAATACTCATTAAATCTCACATGTTTTGTTATAAAATCATTGTGTATTCAAACTTCTGATTCTGATTTCGGATTTTCCAAGTTTCATCATCTATACCTGACTAAATCCGTCAGGCCATGTTATTGAGACAGCATAGTTTCCCATTGGTCGTATTTCCTCAGGTTCGATATCTTCTGGTACATCTCCATACTGAACCTTTTGCTCTCCAGTCCATTCATCCTGTTTAGCAAGGATTTAAGAATTCACACTTATAATTCTGGATTTAAGTTGAAAAGATTTGAAAAAGAAGCTTTAGGAGGCAGCAGATTCTCAAGTTGAATGTTTTCCAATACCACACTTTGCGCAGATCGATCATTCCTTCTGACAGTTGCAGGGTGCAGTAAGAACTCTTCATCTGAGTTTGGTACCTTCACTCTAATTGCCTTGAGATATTTGTCATATGTCACAGCCGTTGATACTGTAATAAACATACAATACACATAAAAGAAGAGAGTCTTAAACTTATGCATTGATACAATAAGAGAAAGGAAGGTTTTGTATACATATTTTGTGTATAACTCTAAAGTTCTTTTTTACCTTGCTGACGAATCTTTGCGCATTGTTGCACTACACATACACCAAGATCCTGGAACGTTCTGGCTACGTCACTTAGAGGATCCGACACCACTTCAGGAGTTCCACTGTCTCCAGAAGCAGATAACTAACAATCAGAAAGGAAGAAGTCTCAGGAACAGAACTATCACCTAAGATAACAAAACTACCAGCAAAAGAGTGAGATAAGATAAAAGGGACATCAAAATGGCTTTTTCATTAACTAGAGTCAAAAGCCAAAGAGGCACCGTGATGTTTCTTAGAAGTCTATAGCATATATCAATATGCATACCGTTGGTCTAATGGGGAGTTCAAAGAGGTTAGGTATGCCGAATTGCTGGACAACCTGCAACCAGAGATCTATGGTCAGAAATTATCTATCCAAGCATAATGTACACGTTGCTGTGGAATTTTTTTGTTTTGTTTCTCTAAGTGAAACTATGAGACGGCATGAGACAGCTACCTGAGAACCTGAACCTTTCCCAAAAGGGTAATATCGTTTCCCGTCAGCTTCAAAGTGGCACATATTTTCCACAACAGCAACGCAAGGGACCTACACGTAAGACCGAACTAGAATTAAATCTCGGAATTCATATCTGTTGCAAGGTAAAGAAGAGAAACAAGTTCACAAGCTTTATATAAGAAAAGTAGGAGATTTTATGATGAATATTGAGAAAAACCTTCAGCTTTGAGAACATTCGTACACCTTTGGCAACATCAATAAACGCCAACTTTTGAGGGGTGGTGACGATTACTGCTGCTGTTAACGGCGCAACCTGATACCATGAATATTAGCCATTGCATCTAGCAGAAGCAATTAATACTTTTCATATTTCAGTTTGTAGCAAAGTTATTCAGATGTTACATATGGTAAAAATATGCATACATGGATATTTGCATTAATTTCATTATGAACTGACTGAATGATGCACTCAAAAGAAAAGTAGTCCCTATAAATGCAAACGAACTCCAAGTACATTATTGATGATATCATAAACCCAAAACCAAACCTGACATAAAGTAAGTTGAATGTCACCAGTTCCAGGAGGCATGTCGATAACAAGATAATCCAGCTCTCCCCTGCATCAAATTCTCCTTAAAGAAATTGATTCTTTCTCGAAAAATATAGATTCATGATTTCAATGTAAACGAACAAACCATTCAGTTGTTGTAAGTAGTTGGTTTATAACACCAGACACCATAGGACCCCTCATTATGGCTCGCCCTTGTCCTGCAAATCCAAATGAGACTAGCTTGACCCCCATGTATTCTGTTGGAATGATGGTCTTCTTCTCTGGATTCTATTGAAAAGATAAGAACTCGAAAAATGAGTCCTTCTTGTTACTGCTATCACAAGATGAGTCAAGAGAATATTACCATTTCCAATATACGGATCTCAGGATTGACCATTGTTGGTAGACTTGGACCATAGACATCAGCATCAAAGATGCCAACTCTAGCACCCATTCCAGCCAATGTATAAGCAAGATTCACAGCTACTGTTGATTTTCCAACACCACCCTGAAATGTTCATCTAACAACATTGTGTCATTAACTAAACGGATGGATGAGAAGAAAACCAAAATAGACAGATTACTTTCTATGTCACAAAGAAGAAAGAACGGATGAGAATACAAGTTATGAGAAAGACACCTATATCTATTGATTAGCTCCCAAAATACTTGAAGGAGATAAGAACTTGACAAAGAAACAAAGTGTACAAGTCATCTTATAGATATCGCTTAACTAGGACTAGTTTTCACAGAGGTGCCTATAACATTTACAATTGCATAGTAGAGCACATCCCATATATACATAAACTTGACTACAGAAAGAAACATCAAATACTACAAAGAATGGGAATTTATTGGAAGATATTTGTACCTTGCAACTTGAAACAGCAATAATGTTTGAAATTCTTGATAATCCAAGGGGAAGCTGCCCTGCAAATATGGGCTTAGCTGGTTGTGCCGACATTATCACGTTGACTTTCTTTACCCAAGGAAGTGCTGCAACTACTTCATTTGCTTTCTGCTCAAACTACAAAAGAATTGTATTCTGTCATACTAATACTCCAACAAATAGAAAAATAGGTTATACTTAAAACTGAAAAATTGCTTAGGTAACTAAAGATATAGCTCCAAAAGCCTCCTAATGGGATGTAAATGATAGAGGATGGTTTGTTACCATGTCCTTGACTGGACATGCCGGTGTTGTGAGCTCCAAACGGAATGAAACCTATAACAGAAGACCAAACATGTTTTAGCCTTGAACAAGCATCTAAAACAATTTGGTGAAGGAGAAACTATTATTTACCTCTCCTAAAGCTTCATCAATTCCCAAATCTTTCACAAAACCACACGAAACTATATCGGTCCCAAAATCAGGATCAATGATCTGAGACAACGCCTTCAAGACATCTTTTTCTGATGTTTTCGAAAAACTTTCACCAGTACTAACAGCTGTGAATTGCATAAGTAAAATGTCATACAATCACACTCATAATACTTCTCAGGAACTATAGAATAAAACCATAATCTGAAAGCTAGATTTCCTTGGGAAGCTAGTCTTCACTCAATTCAGACTACAAACCTCACGTATATGGTTGCTTCTCGGAACCAAAAATGTACAAATTTGAAGGCAAACGTATCGAATAATACGGGAAAAGAAACAAACTTTTTACCTTGAGCAGAAGCAGCTTTAGCTACGGAGAGTTCCTGAGAGACCCTTTTAAGAATTCGTAACCTGGAGACTGAAATGGTGGAAGTTTGAGATTGGAGAAACTTGTGAGAAAGTAGCAATCTTGTAGTAGAATTGCTTCTTGTAGAGTGGAACTGGAACGAAGGATGTCGCAACGACTGAGATTGAAGAAGCGGCATGCTAGAGAGAGAGAGACAATGAGAGTGGCAAAAACTAGCGGTCTGTAATATTTGATCGTCAACTCTTTTAAAGATAAAACTTTTCAAAAAAACAATTCTTTTTACAATTATAATAATAATTCTTATTATTGGAGCAATAGTTCAAAATAGTGTTGTTTCCTATGGTCTCTGCAAATTTATCAACATTTAACGATTGTTTAATCCTTGCAAACCACAAATTGCCAATACCTAAACTATTTGGCTCTCGTACAATTCAATTGATTCATGTCGGAATATTAAAACGTTGGCAAAGAGATACCAAACAAGTGACAAGTGAGAACACAACAGAGATCTTCATTTAATAGATATGAACAGAAACAAAGAACAGGCAAAATGCTTGCCATCAGGAGTCTTTTTTAGATATGTCAAATCCTAGAGCTAAAACCCAATCCAAAGAAATTTCAAAGAGGTCAATCCTGTGGTCCAATTTTGATGATAAATAGCCGAATCCACGTTAGAGAAATCATGGACTATTTTGTTCTAATCATATTATTCATACTGAGAAAGAATGTGGTTGAATGGGAAGCTGATTAGTCTGAGATTATTACTCCAAGAGCTTGCTGCTGCAAAACCCATTGTTTGGTCTTTTTCTGGAGACAACATCAGAGAATGCATCAAGAAGCTGCCCAGCTAGGCTGCTTGGATCGTCCTCTAGAGTCTGCACAAATGTGCTTACAACCGATTGCTCCTGAGTGGTCGAGCTCAGGCTGAACCATGTCAAGAACCTGACCCTGAATGTTTTTTCAATGTAGCCTTCACGCTCCAGCCACCTGATCACCTTCACACATTTCTCAAGAGTGTCATCAATAGGCGAACTATCACATTCATGGTTCTCTGAATCGTTACTGCTTGAGTTTGATTTCCTCTTCCTAGTCATGAGGAAATCAAACTCAGGACCATCGCCACTTTCATCTGATCTCACCAAGCTGTTGTTCTTCTTCTGTCTACCGTTAGATACAGCATCATCATCATCCTCATAATCATTATTATTATTATCATCATCATCGTCATCATGATGATGATCATCATCATCAGCCTCAGCAAGCAATTCTAATGGCACTCCATTGTCTTCACCTCCAGAAGAATCAGGTGGAGTAAATTCCTCATTCAAGTCTGGCACCGAAGCTACATTTAGATCAAACCCATGTGGCCGCCGAGATGGCAATTCTTCCTCAGGCTCACAGCTTTTCTCAGTATCTACACTGTAAAATGCTTCAAGCAAGCCTTCCTCCTGAGCTTCAGCTAATTGCACATACTTTGCAAGTTGCCCAATATGGAAACCTGAAGAAATACTAGTTTTCGCCTCTTGATCTGAAGGCTGATCATCTCCTACTAAATCAATTGTTCTCTTTTGTTTACCATTCACTGACTTATCACGACTCTGTTGCAATATCTCAAGGCTTTTCGTAAAGCACATAGCGTTGGAATGGCCAAATATACCAGCTTCTGTGTAAGAGAGAACACGGAATGTGTACTCAGTGCAAGGGTCAAGATCAGATATCATCATTCTACTCTCTGTTCTGCTGCAATCAACGAATATATCATCCTCAGGTGTCTCTCGTTTCCTAAAACACCATAACTTGTAACCCTTAATATTATATTCTTCAGCACTAGGTAGCTCAATCAGACGAAGAGTCACTTGTGTTGGTGCAATATCTTCAAAACGAAACCTACACGCAGCAGGAACTAAATCTGCAAAACATATGTAAGAAGTTACATCATTATTATCTCTTACAGATTCATTCCAGTAACATGTATCTGAACAAACCTCTGGCTGCATTAGCTGAAAAATCCTCTGCCTTTTGTATTGCAGAAGTGCAGAGAGCTTGCACCTTGGCTGCAACAGGAAGCCGACTAACAATGCCCCTATCAGTTCTAGCAGAAGGACCGTTTAGAGGCCCGACTTCATCTTCAAGCATAGATTTAGCAGATTTTACAATTTCATGCAATTCAAAAAACCGACTAGTCCCATTGAGCAGTCTGTTACTCAATTCTATCCTATAACAAAGAACATCTCGCCGTCTTGCGTCCTTTGCTGCCACAAGCTGCTTTTTCCAGCAACTTCATAAACACAAACACGTTGCAAATGCAAATAGATCAGAACTGTGACACAAGTAAACTGTTGCATCCTCAAAGAAGAAGAAAGGAAGAAACTTTACCCAAGAATTTCAGAAACTTTGCCACATGAGTAGCAACAAAAACATCCATCAAGCTTCATCAGATTTCCAAGACTAGTAACTCCAACTTTGTTTTCTCGAAAAGCACATTCGAGATGACACGATAAGCCACAGAACTCAGCATTGTCTGATTTCTCGGGTTCACAAACTAACCAAAGACTAGGGTCTTTGTTTTCATCGAAATTATGACAGACACAACAAGAACATCTCTTGCAAAAGGAATCATCTTTGGGCACATTCGCTCTGCAAGATGCATTCTTGCAGATCCATGATGATCTCAAACACCCACCATCGTCCTGTTGTTGTTGATGATGCTTTTTGTTAAGCTGTTTCCCATTTGCGTCGTGCTTCTTGTTTGACTTGTTGTTCGTCTTCCGTGATTGTGAGATCTTCGATTTCGTCGAAGAGGAATCCATTTTCGTTTAGAATATTTAAAGTCTTTTTGTAGCTCTTCTCACAGGACTCTTTCGTGAGGAAACCATGAACTTTTGATCGTCACTGATTTAGCTTCAAAATTAAGAGATATAACTCAAAGATTGAGCTACCAGAAGGGTTTCTATGTCGGGTAGATTGCAACGACTTGGTGATGCATTTAGGCGTCGCCTGAGAAAAAATTGCAGCGGCGGCTCAATTTGGGGGAAAAAGCGAGGAAGGAGATGGAGTTAGGAAATCTAGGGTACACGTGTAATTTCCTTACATTTAATTTTATTACTTATTATTCTTTTCTGTATCTCGATAATCACAATTATAGTTGTCAGCCTCAATAGATAAAATTCTACATAATAATAATGTCTGAAAGTCTTATAAATTATAATGTTGAGATTTTGAATACTTTTGAGAAATATTAATTTATTTATAAATTAATACTATTAATTTATTAAAAAATCTATAAAAAATAAAATTATTCAGAAATGTAAAATACGAAAAAAAATTTAGGGTACTATTAGTAAAATTTTTTGTTTATTTATTTTGATGTTTACATATTTTATACAAAATATGTTGATATTTCATTTTTTCATATATGTTAAATAGAAAGATGGAATATCAACATATATTTTATAATTTATACGTATATGTTGATATTTTATTTTTCTTTTAATTTTCACTTTTTAATCTATAAGTTTCTTATATATATTAATATTGGTTTGATATGTTTTACATTCTTACATCTTTTCTTAACTTACATCCTACCAATGACTCATCTTAAAGGTGTTACGAGACAGTAGCAAATTGTTTCTGACATTGCAAAATTCGTTCAAAATAAGTTTTATCAGAAATTTCAGAAGATGGATCAACTTGTGATAATGTTATTGATGAGCTAGAAGGTTTGATTAATAATCTTGGTTAGCGAAATAAAATGGATCTTAATAGTCTACTTGATTATCCGGGTGAAAATGATACATGTTCAGAAATTCAGACTTTAGAAGAAATTCTGCCTTCCGTAATTAATGATGGTGAAAAAGTCAAAGATGGTGATGAATTTTTGGAACCAGTTATACGTCATGAAGCAATCATCGCGTCTAAAACTTATCAAAAATTTTGGATTCAGATCGAAAAGACAAAATCATAAGTTCTAGAAACAATAAGGAAAAATAGAGATGAGCTCCAACGAGATTCCAACTTCAAAAAAAGACAAACAACACTAGAATCATTTTTTATTAAATTATCTTAAAGATAACTATGTATGTCTAATATTTACAATTATTAATTTATAATATTATTGGAATTATATTTTTTTAAATAATTATTATCTTATTAATTTATTGAATTTGATCAAATTTTACATTAGCCTGATTTGTGACAAGAAAATTTTGTTAATTTATCGAATATTAATTTATGAAGGTTCTATGGTATATGAAAAAAAACAATGTGATTAAGTTGAAAAACTATTAAAATATATATTAATTATTTAAGCATATATATTACGTGACTATGTAAGTGATACTTTTGTATATTAAAAAGTTACTATATACAGAATTACACAACTAATTAATTAGAATTTAAGTTAATAAACTCAAAAAGTAAATATCTAATTATTTGATAATATATCATTTTTCAAATTTCATATTTATGTCTAAATTTTGGGTAATCCAAAAAAACACATACGAATTAGTGTTTTCGATCAAGTAATTTTAATATCATATTTATTATTTTCTTATCCAAATTTAATTTTATTTATCAAATATAATATTATTAAAAAAATTATGGTAATTAGTTATAGATCGATTTTTTTTTGGTTGATGAAGCTTTTAACGAAAATAGTGAGATTTAATGTTATACTAGTTGAGTTTGGTCGAGAAAACAACAACCCTAAAACTAATTCTTGTAAACAACAACAACAACCAAACCAAAAACCAACATAACAAGTATTACTTATGTTTACTGTTTTACCGATTATTAATATGAACATTGTCACAGCTTACGACATAAACGTAGTGGAATCATGGTTTAGATAACTATAGGCTTTTGAAATTAACTGAATTAGGCTGAATTAATATTTTCGATTTTCAATCTAATTTTTATTTTATCACATAAACCAATCAGAAATCTTTTTTTTTAATTTAGTTATTAGTTCGATTGTTTTGATTACATCATAACCGATCGGTTAAAAATAAGTTGAAAATACTTTTTTAAATTGGATGTTTATATGTTTTTAACTAAAAAACCAAAAAAATAAAAAAATTAGAATAAATCAAAAATAACTTAAATAAACTGAATAACTGAACCGAAAAAACAAATCGAACCAAAATTTAATTCAAAATTAGTTTTATAAACCGAATAAACAGCACCGTTGGGTTCGAATCAAATGCAAGCAAGTGATTTAACAAAATTGTAGATGAAGAATATTAGTATCTGTCTAAAAGTCAATTCATAAAAAAAGATAATTAATTGGGTGGGCTAATCCAATTTGAAAGCTAGATTCGGTAAACGATGCTAGGTATCAGCTAGTAGGAAAGAGGTTTTTATGGTCCGCATTATGCACAACGATTTGTAAAAACTTTTAAAATCATAATATTTTGTAGGAGATAATAATATTTTAAAATTTTAAAAATAAAGAAATATGATTAGTTTCTATAATAATATTATATTTATAATAATACCAAAACTGTATTTCTTAAACTGTATTTAATCCCAAAACAAAACTATTCTAAGATGCCGAGGACAGGTGGTGCAGTGATGTAGTCACTTTACAAATCCATCGAACCCCTATCTCCAGTAGTAAGAGGAGATTTAAAAGACAGTAGACTAGTTGACAAAAAAAAAAATTATTATAAGATAATATTTATTACTAGTTGATTTTCAATGCGACAAAACAATAGAAAAACGACTTTCTTTGTTGTTATTTTTAGACTTTGAGACCCTTCAAAACTTGTTATATCATATTTAAGCTTGTGCATGTAGTTACTACTATTTACTATTTAGTGAGGACTGATTTATAAATTTCGATCTAAGACTTAGTTTTAGTGTTAACGTATTCTCTAGTGATATAGATATGAAATCAAACACACTTAATTTAGAGAACTGAAATCTATGACTATAAATAATTTGATATATAAGAAAATGGTAAGCAGGATATGAATTGGAATTTGTTTTCAAAAAATGCAAAAATACTCTTACTTTATAGTTTAGTATTTAATAGTTATAAACATTGCTAACAAGTGACTTTCTAATTTGTATTGTATATATATTTTTAAATTTGTTGCAATATGTTTATAATTATCGCATTATTCTACATAACTTGTTACCATCTATAAATTGCATTATACTTAACTATTGTATTAGCAAGCACAAACTACTCTTTTATATTCTCAATAATAAATAAATAAACTACTCTTTTTTATTTAGACAAATAAAAAATTTCTATTGAGACAATCTTGTCTTTTAACCAACAAGTTAAAGATATTTTGGGTTACAAATTCGAAACTTCATCCAATATTTTTCTCCTGAAGCTTTAAGTCAGTCTTCGAGAGTTCTTCAACTCCAATTAAGTTTTTCATTTGTTTGAATTTGATTTTTGCAAGAGCTTTAGTTAGAATATCAACACATTGGTCTTCTCCTGACACATGCTCTACTCTGATATGATCATTCTCTCCACACTATCGGATGACATAATGACGCTTGTGGATGTGCTTGCTTCGACCGTGGAACACAAGATTCTTTATGAGCTCAATGGCAGATCTATTATCAATGCGTATAGTAGTTCTTTCATTGTATTTTCTAGTAATTTCACTTAACAAGTCCTGAAGCTATATTGCTTGTTTTGTAGTTTATGTAGCAGCCATAAGCTCTGCTTCCAAAGATGACAATGAAACTGTATTTTGCTTCTAAGAACACCACGTGATTGGAGACTCACAAAAGTAGAATACATGTACAGTTGTATTTCTTCCATCATCATCAATATTATGACTGATGTTGTTGTATCCAATAATTTTCCTTGATCTACCTCGTTTAGATGTTAAGTCATACCTTAATGTTCCTTGCAGATATCTCAAACATGTTTCAAAGTAGAACTGTGAGATTCTCTTGGATCATGCATGTATCGCTTAAGACACCAACAGAGAAAGCAAGGTATGGTCTTGTGTGTAAGAGATATCTTAAGCAACCAATTCTCCTTTTGTACATTGTAGCGTCAATCGTTGGTTATCCTTCTTGCGCTTTAGACAACTTTTAATCAAACTTCATTGGTACATGAGTCGAGTTGCAAGTGCCTAGTTTTGACTCCTTTAGAATCCATCGAGCATAAGTTTCTTGTTCGATTTTGATTCTATCTCCGTTTTGATCAACTTCAATGCTAAGGTAATAAGTGAGTTTTCCAAGATCAGACATCGTGAACTTTAAGACATACTGAATCTAAATTATTTGATGATTTCTAATGTGTTTCCAGTCTCAAAAAGATCATCAATGTATATGGCAACAATGAGAAGATCTACTCCTTCTTCCTTACAGTATACAAAGCTCTCCTTTGAACATTTTTTGAACTTTATTCCTTTCAAAATTTGATCAAGCTTTGTATTCCATGCTCGTGGAGCTTGTGTCAGTCCGGAAAGTTCCTTTGAGAGTTTGGAAACCTTATGTTCTTCTCCTTTCTTTTTAAATCCTTTGGGTTGAGATACATACACATCCTCACGAAGAAATGCAGCCTTAACGTCAAGGTGGTGAATTTCCCAACCATGAGAAACTGCCAAACGAAAAGGAGTCTAATTGTTTCAATGCGAGCTACAAGTGCAAGAACTTCGTCAAAATCAATATTGGATTGTTGAACATATCATTTTGCATCGAGCCGGTCCTTAAAGTTGTTGATGGAACCGTCATCATTTCTCTTGATTTTGAATATTCTTTTAAGACCAACAACTATAACCCTAACTGGTTTATCAATCATGAATTAAGTCTTATTCTTGTTAATCGAATCAAGTTTCATTCTCATGTAACAACCTCGCTCTGTAGCTTTTCCCAAGCTTAGTATGTTGCTTCTTAGACTAGGAATGTAGTATATATCTGTTAAAAGTTGTTGTTCTCCAGATTTTCCTTGAAACAAATTGAACCTTTTCTTGCAATGTTAACACAAGATCCATCCCCAAACTTCACTTTACCTTTTATATTTTCATTTAACTCTGAGAAGAAAGATCGATTTCCTATCATATGGTTGCTTGCTCCATTATCTAGGTACCAGATCCATCTTCTCCTTTTTTGTTTCATAATTCTTTGGCATTACATTTTCTTCATTGAGAAATAAAGTATCATGCATGTAAACCGTCTCATTTACTTCCTCTTTTTCAATCTTGTTAGCCTCTTGAAATCTATGTTTCCTTTTTGGACACTTGAAGCAAAATGGCCAGCTTTTTCACACCTGTAGCATATCATGTTCAATCTATCTTTCTTCTCTTTATTTCTGTCTTGTGAGTTTGATATCCCACAAGTTCTTGCTCGTCCTCTCGAGCCCTTGCCTCTTTATTGTTCTCCATACGGCTGAGAATTTGAATACAATAAGTTTCCTTGTGGTTCATCATGACTTTCATCATTAAGTATCCGCTCCTCATATGCTTTGAGCCTTCCCACTATGTCTTTAAAACTAGTCTTGTTTAAATCTACGACTTGCTCAAGAGATGCAATAATCTGAATGAACTTGTTTCGTGGAATACCATTGATAAATTTCTTCACCATCTTCGATTCCTCAAGTGTTTCACCAAGAGCTATGGACTTTGAAGCTAGTTCTGAAATTTTACCAGTGAAGACGTCAATTGTATCTGAATCCTTCATCTTCATTCAGTCAAATCAGACATGAGAGTTTGGAGTCTAGGTTCCTAACATTATTTGCTCCTAGATGCCTTAGCTTAATTGCTTCCCATATATCTTTTGGTGAATCTTGTTCTCCAACTTGTAGTATGAAAGTTTCAGGTATGGCTTGAAATAGCAGGGCAATTGCTTTGTCGTTCTTCTTTGTTGTAGTTGACCTAGGTTCAATCGTTTTCCATACTTTGTGTACACGCAGAAGAACCTTCATCCTCATCAACCATACGATGTAATATAATGCATTCAACATTGGACAAACTACTGCTAATGGCACAAGGTCCTTTGTCTTTGACGGAGCCTCAACTATTCATATGGCTTGAGAGTGCTAAAAATGTACCTTAATCTTGAGATTTTGTGGAACAAAACCTAGATGCTCTAATACCGAATAAAAGAAGGGAATTCAAAAGAATGACTCTCATTTATTAAGTTTATAATATAACTCAAGACTAAACTCTATTCCCAAAATCATGATCATAACTCGATGATGGTTTATATAGAATAAAGTACACCTCAGTGAAATAGAAAAGTACTGTTTCATATTCTCAATGATAAATAGAAAACTACTATTTTCTCTTTAGACAAAAAGGAAACTTTTATTGAGCCTATCTTGTCTTTAACCAATATTTTGAAGATATCATGGGCTGCAAGTTCCAAGCTTCATCCAACATTTGTTGTCGTGATAAAAAAGATATTACCGGTACACACAACTTGTTATCGTCACTTAAATGAGTATATAAAGGGTAAAAACAGAAATTATTGTTACTTTGCCAATTTAAAAATTATCATTTTCATTCTTAATTTTTGAATTATCTATGGTTATTGAATCAGTTTACCCAAAAATTTATTATGAAGCATGCAGTGCCAGAGGAACGATTTGGACCACCCTAAGCGAATAAAAAAATTATGCTCTTTTATTAAAAATTGAAAATGATATAAAAAACATAGGTTAAAATTAGATAATATAACTTCATAAACTGTTTATAGAAAGAAAAAAGTTAAAAAAATTTTTATTGAAATACAACTCCTTTGTATTTTTTCCTGCAAAATCGGTCATTAAACTTGAATAGTCAAGTTTTTCAATCATAGCTGTCTCAATCGACAACAAAACCAACTCATTCAATCTCTCTTGTGACATGGTAGACCGCAAATATTTTTTTATCAGCTTCGACTTTGAAAAAATTCTTTCAGCGGTGGCGACTGATACTAGAATAATCAATAATATACGATAAGCAACTTCAGTGTTCTGATAACAATCCTCCATCCTTTTCTAAAAATCAAGCACTTCAATAGGCTTCTGAACTTTCATTGGTAAAGATTCTCGGAGAATCTTTAATTCCATAAACAAATCATCACCAACAATGTCTGAATGCGTACAATTCTTTCAAGAAGCTTCCAAGTTCAAACATGATGCCTTCAAACTGTCATCACTTGCGGCTGATAGTCTTTTTAAATCAAACGAAAACCCAAAATTTTGTTCATACCTTTGGAATTGTTCAAACCTATATTCTAGAGACACTAGAGTTTGATCCATGATTGTGTTGAAGTATTCAATCTTGAAGCTCTCCTCCGGTGATAATAACACATTTTCATCAACAATCTCTGTGTCTTCATCATAGTGTTTTTTCCTTTTAATAATACAATTTTTTTCACAGGAAATTCAGTTTCAATCTCCATATCAACTGCAATTTTCTTAGCCTTAACCTTTGCTTCCTCAAAACCTGTCTCCCGATATTTTTGAAAATATGACACAAGCCCTTTCAAGTGGTGAATAGCAACATCTATATCAATGTTTTCTGATTCCAGGCTCTTGCTTACTGTGTTGACAACAAAAAGAAGGTCATACCAAATAACCATACCAAACAAGAACTCAAACCTCCAATTCCATGTGTTTCACTTAGAGCAAGGGATTCAGCATTACTTCATGTTCCTGGGTCGTCACTACTTTCAGCCAAGTAAAGTAATGCTTCTCTGATTTCTAAGGCTTGAAACCTTATTGCTCTGACACTTTCAACATGACTCGTGTCTGAGAGAAAGATTTAAGGGTTAGTCCTTTAACCATATCTGTCAAACCTATTTGTTGATGAAGAAAATAAACAATATCCTTTGAACAATTCCGAAAAAAGACACAACTTTTGTGGAAGAAGATGATATATCACATAGCACAAGATTAAGACTGTGACAACCACATGGTGTGAAGAATGCCCTTGGATTAATTTCTAACAACCTTTTTTGAACTCTCTTGTTCTTTCCTTTCATATTGGATCCATTGTCGTATCCCTGTCCTCTCACATCACCAATGTCTAACTCTAGTCCAACCAATGCTTCTTGGAGTTGAATTCTGTAACTAAAAAATCTGAATAAGGAGAAGGTGAAAGAATAATCTGTAGCAAGAGGCCAAGAGCAAGAGGAGATCTTTCACGAAAGACTCGTCGACCTATTCATCTTCCTTAGGTTTAATTAAATTGTTTTCTAACATAATATTTAAAAATTATTAAGAAGTTTTTTAACAATTATTTTATTTAAAAAACCCCAATTAATATTATTCTTACTTAAGGAAACCTACAAACTAAAGTTTATTCATATTAATAGATATATCTATATATATAACTAAACTTGTTTTATAAAATATATACTCCTAAAAAATGGATGCCCCAATCGGACGCTTCACCTGCTTACCCTCTAAACCGGTTCTGGAAGCATGTATAAAATAGAATTATGTCCGAATAAGCGTGGTCAAATGGTTTAACGAGACTTACGAAATTAGAAAGTTCTTGAGTTCGAATCTCCTCTCATATGCATACGTCATGTGGTATAAATAGAATTATTCGCACGATTCTTTTTGACTTCAAAATTAGTAGGAGCTTATAATCTATTGACACATTAAACGAAATAAGTTATGCACCTTTAAATTTTGGTTTGGAGCTCGCCATTCACTTGGATTTATTAAAAAATATGATTTAGGGGATTTATTAGTGGTATGATTTATAAAAAGTTATAAGCCATGTAAAGTTTCATGTTATTTAATTTTGATTTTTGGAAAATTTATTAAAGTTATATGTTATTGATTTCGATATTTTTAAAATGTTGTTTACAATCATTCAAAGTCATAGTGTTATTCGATACAAGATTTTTCTAAAAGTCATTCTAATTCATGTGTTATTCAAATAAAATGAACTTAAATGTCTTTACAAATCTTTTAAAGTTTAGTGTTATTGATTTGTTGATTTTAAATATTTTTATTTATAAAAAAAGTCTTTCAAAATCTTAGGTGTTATCTCAAGATTTTAAAATTATTTTACTGAAAACATATTTCTTCAGAAGATAAACACTTTTTTACTTAAATAGAAATGAAATAATATTTAACTAAAGATAATTATTGCGAAAAAATTATATTAACTAATTTTATATTAATTTTTAAGTGATAATATATGTTTGAAATTCAAAGAAAAACAATATTTTTTATGAAATGTAATAAATGAAAATAATTATTACAAAAATTTAAAGTGAGATAGTAACTAAAACTATTAATTAAAAAAGTCTAAAATTAATATCTATAAAAATAAAAATTATAAAACTCTAAAATTTATAATAATAAAATTATACAATTATATATTATAAAAAAAGTTTGATTTATGTTATAGTACATAAGAGTAAGAGTAAGAGTATGTGAGAGTTTGTAAAAGTAGGTGAAATTATATATAAAATTTTAATAAAAAATGTAAAATAATGTATGAGATTATTTAATTTTATAAAAGTTCTCAAAATTCTATAAAAATCATAATCATTCAAACTTTATACAAATCATATTTGAATAAACTCCTTTAATATAATAAATTAAATTGATTTCAATCTATGGGTTTTTCTTGAAATTTATAATCCTTGATATGAAGTAGAAAATTGTAGATCCAAAGAGACATCACTAGCTTTATAAATAAACTTTAATCTAATACAAATTAATTTTTTATAAGTAAAAAAAATATTTCTTATTATTTATTTCAATCAACAAGATTCGAAGTATAATGTAAACATATCATACGGATTTATGTAAATTATGCATAATTAAACTACAGTGAAAAAGCCGTAAAAATAAATATTTAGCCGTTTCACGTAAAATATATTGCCACATGATTATTTATGGATTTGATTATAAGATGTTAAAAACACCATCCTCAGGAATTTATATCTATGATTAATGAGATAGATTCAAAATGTTACAAAATAGAATGCATCCAAAAAGAGAGAGACATGGATAGATTAGAAGAGAGAGAGAGATGAATGCACGTGTAAGTACATGCATATAATAAGATAATAATGATAATATTATATAAGGTGAAGAAGATGGAGATTGGCATGAAAGGTCCATGTGGTAATTAAAGTTTGTTTCAAGAAGCAGAAGAAGACCAAAGCTGAGCATTTTTGACTTTACAAATACTCTCTAACACTTCTACTGCCATTATGTTCCCTTTCACCACCACCTTCTTGCTTTCAAGCTCCACTTTGTACCATGTCACTCCTGTTCATTAAATAATTTCATTATCACTATTTTAACACTTTTATAAACATACTTAATCCTTTTACCAAAAGTTCTTTAATGTCAGAACTCTCCTATGTTTGCATTCCTCTTCTGTTCTTATTTTTCTTTCTTTTTTTCTGTTTTTGACTGAAAATTCATATATATATATTAATCAACTTTTTTTTGGATAAAAATATATTTATCAACTTGAAGAATACATATTTGAACTAAATCCAAGAAAAAACAAATATATTTTTGGAGACATAGTTCAAACAAGAGAACCTTTTTTTATATCCAGCCTAGAGATATAACTAAGATACTATGGAGAAAACTCAATAAATAACTGTCCTGATTTAACCCGAAGATCAAAACTAATACCGAAACACTAACAAAAGGCAAAAGACAAAACCTCCTACAAAGACGACTGAGAATATTTCGTGAATAAATATTTTTCCCTCATAGGGAAATAGTTTTAACTATTTTCAAAATCTATAATTTTATCTAAACATCTTGAATTTCACTTTTCTAAAAAATATGATATGTTTTTTGGGTTATCTTTACTTATGGCCGTCCATCCACACAGATCATGGAACCGAACGTACTTGGGTTTGGCTTCAACAATTTTCAGCTTTCGTTTTTTGGAACTCGCATCAGAACATGCATAACTATATTGGTTTATAAATAATTGTAATAGCGACAAAAAAAAAAGTAGATGCAATTATTGAAGGGAATACATTTTGTAATTATATTTTCCAAAAAAATGTTTTAAAATATAAAGAAGAATTGGCGTTACCGTCTAATTTAGAAATATGCTTCTCGACTTTCTTCGCACATCCGTAGCAATGCATTGACACCTTAAGCTCCACTATCTACACACATCACCATTTCAAAACTATTTTATTAATAAATAATAAAATTAAACTTCAAACTCTTGATGAAACTAAATATTATGACTTGTACGTAACGATTATTAACATTATTGTATTTGATTTTTGGGAGAACAAAAAAGCCCCCACACAACGTTTTAAGAGATAATAAAAACATAAATTTCACTGTTTTCAATAAAATATTTGCCTTGTGATAAGCATTTTTTCAAAGCTCAAGAAATAATGTTTGGGAATGATTTTGTGGTTTTGTTACCTTAGGTTTAAGATGAAAAGCAAGAGTTTGACGATGATCATCAGCTACAACATCTTTTAATCTCATAACTCCCCCAGATTTCTCTGTTGAAGAATCTATCAATGGCTTCTTCTCAAACTCTTCTTCTGCATCATCTCCTAAAGTGTTTAGACAAAAACATGAACATTGATTTGTTGGAATAAAAAGACAATCCCATACTCTCCCAATCTTCTGGAGCTTGCCCATTAGTCCGAAGAGTAATGAAAGTGGTTTAAGAGAGTGATTTTGGGGAGAATAAAAAGAAGAAGAAGTTGGGTTGGAGAGAAGAGAAAGAAAAAAATACTTGCTTGTATTACACACTTGCAGTCTTTAAGAGATGAAGAGAGAGACATAAGATGTGTGAATAAGTCAAACATTGAAATGATATTGTACAGACCCAATGAATTTCTTTATTTATCTTCTATTCATAAACTATATTGTTAAATCTATAATTAGATCTATGTTACTTTTGTCATCTTACAAATGAAGAATTCTTGACTTCTTTTCTCTTCAATTTAGTTTAGACCATTCTGGTAAAAAATATTATTATAGTTCTTGATTGATATAGTAGTATAATCAATCAAATTATTAAAACTTTTATCTTTTAATTAGATTGATATAAGTTTTGGCCGCAGTACAAAAAGTTTCTTTAGAAATCAGTTTTTTTAATCGTGGATTAATATGTTCAAGACTTATATGGTGAGTTTAACTATCAAAACTATAGTACGTCTTCAAATCCAATAATTTCAAGGTTTCAACTTATTTCTAATACATAAAATTTATTTAAAAAGTGCTTTTGAGTGAATCTTGGTTATATACAGATTTTTATCGATCTAAATTTTGATAATAATAAAAAAATTGTTAGGTTTTACATTTAGTAGAATTCAAGTGTTACCATTTGATTTTAATATATTTAATCAAATTCTATATAAAAATTAAAAAAATTCAGCTAAATTCTATATTTGACTAGGTTCTGGTTTTACTATTTATCTCTATTGTCTATGAAAGTATGTGAAATATATGGTTATTAAGCATTCAAGTATGTGGTATATAATATGACATGACAAGTGATAAAGAAAGAAAGATGAAGACATAGGTCACATCTCACGTTCAACAACTCTCCAACATTGACAACGATTTTCTTATGTCATTGAAACAAAATTAAATTCAATATTATATAATTATAGAAATGAATTAGTGAAGGAGGCATGTGATGCAAGCTAAGTTAGTATGACTTGTAGATAAGCATCTTCTCTTTCGGCTTTTCTCTCGCCGCTCCATTTATCTTGATTAATCTATTTTTATTTTATTTGAATATCCCAACATTTTGTTTTTATCTATGATTAGGCTAAAAGATTGAAAATTAGTTCATGCCTCGCCTTAATTACATCTATTTCATTACTTTAAATTGCTCATATCATAGATAAGATGAACCTAATATCATGAACTCTAGTTCCGACCAAAACAATAGAGTGAAATTATAAAAACGAAATATTTGAATGAGCCTATGGGAAGAATCGAATAAGGTCTTAATAATATGCTAAGTGATTTAGGCTAATCACGTGAAAAAGACAAATGCATAATTCTGATTCTGCATGCCAAAACATGCTCTTTTATTTTCAGTATTAATTATGTTCCTACTTCATGTGCTTTTTTTTTTCTTTTTTTTTATAGAATGGAAGAACTGAACCTAAACATAGACATTCTAATAAAACAAATTAAAATATATAAAAAAAGAGAGAAATAATGTTTCTGTTCTACTATCTGCTGGCATTTTTGATTTACATAAATTCAGTCTCTAATTCATCGCATATTATTCTTCATATTGCTCTCAAAGTAATTATTTGTAGAAATTTCAAAATTAATAGTTTTTTTTCTGTGTTTAAGCAGAACTTCATAACTAATTAAAAAACTTATAATTATAATAGTATTCAAAGTACCAATAAAAAGTTGGCATCACACCGCCCTTCCATTATTAAAGGCATGGTCTCATTGGTCCAACTCACTCTTTTTGTTTTTCTATATCTACATTATAAATTTTATATATAATTTTCTTTTACAAAAACACATTGTTGAGTTGCATACATGCACGGCATGAAGCCCTATAAGCATTTAAACATGCTTGATGAAGTCTTGTTTATATGAAAAGCTCATCCGCTTAACATTAAATACTAATCAGAAAAAAACAAATCTAGATCACTAACAACAAATATCATATATAATACTTTCTTAATATTTACTTTTAAACATATTGGAAACACATGAGTATTGGAATTATGGAAAATAGTTGAGATAAAGCTGGAGCCACAGAGAAAGCGAAATAGAATAATAAAAACATACAAAAACGTTATGTTTTTAGCTAGTATATCGACAACAACCTCAAATAAGATTAATTTTTTAAAAAAAAATTGATTAAAATTTTTGGCTTTCCTTTAAAAAATTTCCAAGACTTTTGCAAAAATCAAATACAAAGAGTTTTGCTCTTTAATTTTTCACGAAAATATAAATAATATACCTATATGATGTCCGAATCTAGGAACCATAGATTGTATATATATATGGTTTGAACAATATACTATCGATTTTTTCAATACTTTGGGTCCATATTCAGAGTAATTATATATAGTACGTACTATTGAGTCGTATAGTAAATATTCTGAAAACACACATTAAATTGTGGAATTGAAAAGCCACAACTTTAGAATAATAATCACTGCATATGGACCAGATTGAACACTATAGCTGAGTGACTTTACTCACTTTTCTTCTTTACGGCCATCAAATGTTTATTGCTTGTGTTCTGTCTTTTCTCTTACTTTTAGTTTACTGCTCTCCATGAAAAAATCTAATGTGTGAGACTTGGCTATGTACGACTTAGGACTACGTGGAGGTGGACCTAATACACATACAATTATATGTACCTATTTAACATCCAAATCGAATGTATCATTTCCATCAAACTCTTACGTTCAATTGCTTGATTCTGATTTATATGTACGTACAACTAAATAATTCATGTATAGTTTAAACAATTTAGAAAATTACCTTCATCACTGTATTAAAGGTTTTTAGTTTGACCCAAAAGAATACAATGTATACTGATTAGTTCGATTTGAGGATTATTTTTTATACCATCTCCATTGTTTATCTTTATTTTTCTAAATGAAGAAAGGGTTTGTTTTAGTGGTCTTTTAGAACCAAAATAGATTGTTTGTTCTAATTGTTTATTTCATTTCTTATTTCAATAAATATTTTAATAATATTTTGATCTACCCTTTTAATTATTAATTGATAAGATTTCTTTTTACTTTTCAATATATATATATTTATCCCACATATATTTTAAACAAATACTTAGTAAAATCATAAAGTTATGTTACATATAACATTAAAAAAATGACAAACATATAATTTATTCATTATTTTGAGTGATAATTATGTATTTCTAGTTCATGTTTTGTTATTTACCCAAAAATATGTTTTTGTTATATTCTATTATAATATATGTTTTTGTTGCATTTTATAAATTTATAGTTAAATTTATGAGCTAATATTCACTAAAGTCAAGAAAAATATTGTTTTCCACACCATTCAACTTTTTCCTAATCATAAGAAAATAAAATAGAGATATTCAAATTTGAAAAAGATTTGAAATACCATTGGAGAAAAAATAAATTTCAAATATAGAGTTCGAAGAAAAATTTGAAGTACATGTATAGCAAAACAATAAAATCTATTTAGGAGGAGTGATATACAACCAAAATGTGGTACTATCAATGATTGATTCTAAGAACCAGAGTAGATTACATATTAAAGATCTGGAATTCAGAAAATAATAATAGGTTTTTTGTGGAGTTGCATTTCTAACTTGGAAATTGTCTGCAGTGTCATATGGGGTTTTCTATTTATTTTGTATTTGCCATAAAGGCATGATTTGTGGTATGGACAATGAAGGAGCGTACCCCTAAAACTGGAAGCAAAAAAATAGTGGGAAAGACAAACGTGTTCTAGAAGTTTCGTCTACTAATCCACAAAAACCAGAGAGATAGGCAAAGAAAGAAATAAAAGAGCAGAGGATTCGCCATGGATTAGAGAAGAAAGTGAGAACTTGAGATGTATAAAGTGATAAACGAAGAGCAGAGGATTCACTATGGATTAAGGCGAATCTTCGGTCGGAAACAAGATAAATGTATATGGAAAAAAGTGAGAACTTAAGATGTATAAAGGAAAGAAAGACAATTAGTAAGAAGGAAAATAAGAAGAAATAAGAGTTGAAATGGAAAAGGAAGTTCAAAATTAGCAGAGAGAAAAATGAAGAAGACAATCGTTAAAGGATAAATATGTCTGTCCAAATTTAGAAAGATGGCCCATAAAAAGAAAGTAAATCAATGGCATTTGGCGAAATTTAGAGTTTAGAGATGACTTTTGACTTCAAAAAATTTATTAGAAAGAAAAAGCAAATGTAAAAAGAAGCTAATATATAAAAATAAGAGTTTAAATAATAAACGGTAAATGGCTCTTAGCCTAGTGGTAGGCGGTAAGTCCACATCAAGCAGCTCATTTGCACAATTAGGGATCGAGTCCCCCGCCTACATTATATAGGAATTTGGCTATTGGGCCGGCTAGTTGTGGCCCAATATAATTTGCCGTTGACAAAAAAAATGGTAAACGGATAAATCTAACTAAATTGTAATATTTGATTGATTTTTTTTATATGAAATTTAGTAGAATAAGTTAAAATTTAATGGTAACAGCGGAACTAACTAAATTTGGTAAAATTTACTATATTAGTCCAAAATGTTCATTTTTATTTAAATTTTGAATTTTGTTAGATTTTTACTATTATTATTTAATCCTATTTAGTTTTTAAAAGTACATGAAACCAAACCAAACCAGATAGATTTTTGAATAAAACCTAGATTATTAACAAACAACCAGAATCTGATTATATTCAATCTATATCAATCTGAACTAATTTTAGGAAATGTCTAAATAAATATTAAGAGAGTGAATTAAAAACTTGAGAAGTCGGATCCAAACACACTCATATAATTGAATGTCCCTATTTAATACGAAAATACATTAATTTTGTTATTTATAGTTAATTATATATTTTATTTAATAATTAAAATTATAGAATTGTGTAATTGTTTTATATGCAAATAGTAACATCAGCTAAATTATATTTAGTATAATAATAATGCTGATGTCGGTACCGCTAAGTGAGCCTAGGGTTAACGTGTCAGGGAAGGATGCGACGATGTCGGATGCGGTGGTTGGGCCTGATCGTCCGCCAGGGGATCCGCCGGATGCCTCAGTATTATGGCTTCAGAGAGTTCAAGATACATGTGTTGGAGGAATGCCCGCACCACACATGATTATTGGAGATGAAATTGTTGATTCGTTAGTGAACATGGATTTTCCATATGGTGAGGACGGAGAAGTTGCGGTGACAATTGCCGATGAAGTGATGAAGGTGATGGGTAATTTGTGGAAGCAATGTATTCATGTAAAGGTATTGAGTTGTGGGATGACGGTTGCTGCTTTGACAAGGAAATTGAAGGAAATCTGGAAACTAAAAGGGGCGTTTCACGTCATTGATCTCCCTCATAGTTTTTTCATGATTCGCTTTGATGTTGAGGATGATTATCTGATGGCACTTACTGGAGGACCGTGGAGATTGTTTGGTAGCTATCTTATGGTACGGGATTGGGATCCAAATTTTGATCCTCTTTGCGATGAGATCAAAACAACACTAGTGTGGGTGAGAATTTTGAATATTCCAGTAACTATGTATCATTGTCGTATTATCATGGCGATAGCCCATGGTGCGGGTAAACCCATTCGTGTTGATTTTACGAACATCAATTTTGAGCGGGCTCGATATGTTAGGGTTTGTGTGGAGGTGGATTTACAACGACTGTTGAAGGGCACTGTATCTGTGAACGGAAGACAATATTTTATTGAGTATAAAGGTATTAATAACATTTGTTCAAGATATGGAATTCATGGCCACTCTGTTGGTAGTTGCTCGAAGCATGAACCGGTAATGGTGGAACAAATAGTTGAGAGGGCACAAACTGCTCCAATTGAATCGATACTTGCTGTTTCCCCCACAGGCAGATGATGGCTTTACGATGGTGCATAAGTCCAGCCGTAAATCTGGTTCAACGGGGACTAATGGTAGTTTGAAAAATGTTTCTAGCAAGGGGAACATGGGAAGAAATTTGCAAGACATTCCACTTAACGTAGCTTTTGCTAATGTTAGTGTGTCAAACAGATTTGGGGGATTACAACAAAAAGAAAAGGAGACGAGCTTTTGATGAGTCGGGAATTTCAGAGAAAGAAGATGTGAGGCAGGTTGTGTTGGCTTCGGGGAAGGAAAATGTTCCTCCACCTGCCTTGGGGAACAAGAAACAAGATCAAGATCGAATTACCTTTGGAGCTGCACAGTTGGAGTATTCAGGTGAAGAGTCCACAGCTCCAGTGATTACCCGTAAGGCAAGGAATGGTACCATGTCTGGTCTGGGAAGAGGTAGGAAACAAGTAAGGCCGTCTCGAGGTCTAATATTTTCTTTGCAACTTCCAGATGTAGAAGTGTCGGACTCGGGGAAAAGGTTACGCCGGGAGAATGATGCTCCCTTTAAGACTGGTGGTGGTTGTACGTTAGAAAATGGTGGCGTGGGTATTCCTTTGCAAACAAATGGTGGGAATCGAAGTTCTCCGAGTGTGGGATCTTTGGTTAATACCGATGGCGGTGGGAATTTTGAGATGGTTGTGTTGCATGAGGCTTCTGCTGGTATAGCTGATGGTGCTGGTCTCTAAGGTGTTGCCTTGGTAGTTCTTGTGTTAAGTAATTATTTTTTAATGATGAATAGCCTTTTTTGGAATTGCCGGGGGGTAAATAAACCCAATTTTCATCGATCAATTCGATATTTATTAAAGAAACTTACGATTGATATGGTTGCTCTGCTTGAAACACATGCTGGAGGTGATAATGCTGATCAAATTTGTAGAGGTTTGGGGTTTGCAAATTTGTTTCGTGTGGATGTTATAGGGCAGAGGAGAGATATTTGGATACTATGGCGTAATGGTTTGGGTATAGTTACTATTGTTGAGTCTTGTGAGCAATTTGTTCATGTGCATGTTGAGGATGGCTTGGAGATTGTACATATCATTGCTGTTTATACCTCCCCAAATGTAAGTATGAGAGGAGAGTTGTGGCATAAGTTGACGTATGTAGTCACGGGGATTTCCGAACCCTTGATGGTGGGTGGTGACTTTAATACGATTGTGATTGGATGAACGTAGTGGGGGTAATGGCCGCTTATCTGGCGATTATATTGCTTTTGGTCAGTGGATAAATGCGTCTTACCTTATTGATTTGGGGTACAAGGGTAATCGTTTTACATGGCGGAGGGGTCGGTCCGTGGGTACGTGTATCGCGAAAAGGTTGGACAGGGTGTTGTGTTCAGCTCAGGCACGTTTGAAATAGCAAGAGGCTTTGGTGCCCATTTACCGTTTTTGTCTTCGGACCATGTGCCACTATTTGTACAGCTCAATCCCGAAATTGCAAAAGATCCTAGACGTAGACCGTTTGGCTTTGAAGCAGCTTGGTTGATGCCTAATGGTTTTAAGGAATTGATACGTAACTCATGGGATGTTCACACTACGACACTGAAAGCTCTTGCTTCTTTACAATGGACGCTTAGGATGTGGAACAAAGAGGTGTTTGGTGATGTTATGCGAAAAAAGAACTTGTTTTGGACGAGATTAAACATGTACAAGAAGCTCTAGATGTTGCGGGATAGGATGAGTTACTTGTTCGTGAAGAGGAGTTTATTAAATAGTTGGATATTATCTTGGAACAAGAAGAGGTGATATGGTTTTAGAAATCACGTGAGAATTGGATTACTTTGGGTGAATGCCATACGTCATTCTTTCATACTTCTACGGTTATTCGTCGAAAGAGGAATATAATTGAAAGTTTGAAGAATCAGGAGGGGGTTTGGGCTTTGGATAGTAAGGTGATGGAGATACTAGCCGTTGACTTTTACCAACGCTTGTATTCCTTGGAGGATGTAGCAGGTATTTATGTGTCATTACCGAGAGAAGGGTTTGTTGAACTTTCTAATACGGATCTCGAGCTGCTGGCTAAACCATTTTCCCAAGCGGAGGTTGAAAAGGCAATGCGGAGTATGGGAAAGTATAAAGCACCATGTCCTGATGGTTTTCAATCAGTGTTCTATTATGAATGTTGAGACGTAGTAGGAGATTCAGTCACCAAATTTTTTCTTGAATTCTTTAGAAATGGTGAACTCATGAAGGAAACTAATGATGCATTGATTGTTCTAATACCAAAGGTGGGGAAACCAGAATTAATAACGCAGTTTCGACCTATAAGCCTTTGTAATGTGTTTTTTAAGATCATCACCAAGATGATGGTTTTTCGTTTAAAGACAGTGATGCCAAAGATAATTGGACCAGCTCAATCGAGTTTTATTCCAGGACGCTTAAGTACAGACAATGTAGTTGTTGTTCAAGAAGTAGTCCATTCAATGTGTCCTAAATCTGGTCGTAAGGGGTGGATGCTACTTAAATTGTACTTGGAGAAAGCTTATGACTGTATACTTTTCCAAGAATGTATCACACGAGTTGGAGTCGGGTATTAGCTTAGCTAGTGGGATTGCCACCACGATGGACTTGGGGAAGTATTTAGGTATTCCTATACTGTAGAAAAGAATTAACAAAGAGACGTTTGGTGACATTATCTCTCGCGTTTTCTCCAAGCTTGCTGGCTGAAAAATCCGAAGATTAAGTTTTGACGGACGAGTAACTCTTACAAAATCATTCTTATCGTCGATACCGATACACACAATGAGCACAATCATGTTATCGTCATCAACATTGCAGGCTTTGGATAGGATCTCACGCTCCTTTGTGTGGGGTGATACGAATGAAAGTTCGAAAGTTCACTTGATGAACTGGCGTCACGTGTGTTGCACGAAATCAGAGGGTGGACTTGGGATCAGGTTGGCAAAACACATGAACAAAGCTGTCTTGTCCAAACTTGGCTGGCGTCTTTTAAATGATCATTTAAGTTTGTGAGCTAAGCTTCTACGCTCCAAGCATAAGCTCGGTGATGTTAAGGACCCAAAATGGCTTCGTCGAGTGGGTATATCTTCATCAACGTTCAAAAGTCTTCTTTTGGGAGTGAGGGAAATGGTTATACTAGGGATGAAGTGGTTATTGGAAATGGGAAAATAGCTTCTTTTTGGAATGATAAATGGTTGCTTGATTCTCCTTTGAATGAAGTTTTGGTTCAAAATGTATCTCTTGAATATTCCCAGATGAAGGTAATGAGATGTGGCGTTCAGGTCGGGGCTGGAACAGAGAAGTTATTAGTCAATATTTGCCGCACGACATCCAGTTATTATTGAACGCATATGTTGTAGATGAGGTGACGGGTAATGAGGTCCGTATGAGTTGGGGTAGTGCTTCGAATGACATGTTCTCGGTTGGATCATCTTATGATTTCATAACGAAGGATAATACACCTCGTTAGTGTATGAATTCTTTATTCGTACGAGTATGGAACATCAAAGTGCCTGAACGTGCCCGCATGTTCCTATGGCTTGGAGTTCATCAAATACTCTTGACAAATTCAGAGAGGCAACGAAGACATATGAATGACTCGAGTCTGTGTCAAGCATGTCGCGGAGGGGAGGAAACAATTTTACATGTCCTTCGGGACTGTCCGTCGATTGGAGGAATTTGGAGCCGAATTGTACCGCAACAAAAGAGAGTTTCTTTTTTCTCAAAATAGATCCTCGAATGGCTATACGAGAACCTTGGAGATCATGCAATAATTGTGAATTGTCCATGGTCAACTCTTTTTGCTATGACAGTGTGGTGGAGTTGGAAGTGGAGGTGTGGATATATTTTTAACTCTATCGATGTTTGTAAAGATATAGTCCGATTTGTTTATGATAAGGCTGCGGAAGTGCACAAGGCTTATATGAGAACCGCATCATCTTTTACGCCACATACTAGAGTCGATAGGGTGATCAAGTGGACACGGCCGAGTCACGGTTGGGTAAAGTTGAATACAGATGGGGCCTCGAAGGAAACCCGGGTTTAGCCACGGCTGGTGGAGTACTCCGTGATGTGTATGGCAAATGGGTTAGTGGTTTTTCTTTGAATATAGGGCGTTGTACAGCTCCATTGGCGGAATTATGGGGTGTATACTACGGCTTATATTTGGCATGGGAGAAAAGGATCACAAACTTGGAAGTAGAAGTGGATTCTGAGATTGTGGTGGGTCTTTTGACGAAAGGGATTGATGATGCACATCCTCTTTCTTTCCTGACACGATTGTGTCATGGCTTTATATTAAAGGACTGGAATGTCCAAATTTCTCATGTGTTTAGAGAGGCGAACCGAGTGGCGGATGGTCTTGTTAATCACACTTATAGTTTATCATTATGCTTTCATGGTTTTGATGTTGAACCGGATGTGGTCCGAGAGTTGTTAGAGGATGATGTCGAGGGAGTAGTTTTCACTCGGTAAGTTCTTTTGAACTCATAATTTTTTGATTAATGAATAAGTAGAGGCATTGCCCCTTTTGATGACAAAAAAAAAATAGTAACAGCTAAATTATGGAACAAGTTTAGTCTAGCTGAATTAACTAATTTTGTTACCATTTACTACCTAAGTGTGATTTAATTTGAGAAAATGGTCAATTATAATTTTGTACTAACTAAAATATGTACTAAATGTTGAACCAAATGAAATATTAGTTATTATTGACCAAACAAATTTAGATATATAATAAAAATGAACAGTAACACCATGTTAATCTCCGTTAGAGCAACATTATTGGAGAGTTTTTATTAGAGTTTGTTAAATATTATTAAATAATTATATATGAGAAAAGGTAAGTTAAAACTGTATTTTAATAATAAAATAATAAAATAAGTTAAGAAACCTATTAAAGAGTTTCTTAAATAAGAAATTGTCAAGGATTTCTTAAGAGTTTCTTAAATTTTTAATAATAAAACAAGTTAAGAAATCCTTAAGAAACCCTTGATAATGGTGGTCTTACTGTTTATATAAAAATATCAATTTATAACGAATTTGCCAAATTATTTATATATATATATATATAAACTATGATAAATACCTTCGACAAACTCAATTTAGATATGAAATTAACTGATTTGAAATAAAATAAGTGTGTATTAAATTTGATTATGGTTCCGTTAATATTTCATTTTTCTTTGATTGATTCAAATTTTGAACTTTTGATTCAGCGAAATTTAAATCTAATTAAAAATCGAAGCTTTTTTCATTATTTATTTGTATCTCTGATATCTCGAGTTTTGAACCACAAAACTAATATTTTATTATGTAGTGTTAGAAAATTTGACAAGAATTAGACTTTCGTGAATAATGTATTTTCACATTAATATTACCGGTTATTAAACTAGGTTAAGTTAGAAAAAAATTATTTTGACCTATAACACATGTTTTGTTTTCTAACATCAACTAAACTTAGAGCAAGTATTTTATAAATATATATCTTTATTTTAAAAAACAAATAAAAAATTCAATTAATTCTTTTTTGTTATATTGGAAAACTCTTGACTTTTTTAGTAATTAAGAAAAACATTTAGCAGTTGTCTTTTTAAACTGCTAACTTTTTTTTAAAAAAAATATCTAATTGACATCATAACTCTGTCTATCTTTGTTAATCAATTTCTACACAATACAAATTTTATAATTTGTTAGTTTTTGTAACGTTTGAAACTTCTTATAACATTTGAAAATCTATGTAAAAATGATTTGAGTTTAAAAATTATGAAAATTAAATTTGAAATTAAAATAATATATTTTCAAATTATGCAAATTAGATTTTGAAATCAAATTTTTTATAAAAACATTCAATATAAAATGTAAAAGAAGTTGATGAACTCACTGTCAACACTTACTTGTAAACTCTTCAATTTGAAAAACCAAAGATAAATAACATTATAGTTGATATCTTTTCTTATACGCGAAAACTTTGTTCATTCATATATTTCCTCATACATTTTTTCTCTCGTATATAACTTGAATCTCACAATCTTTAATGTTTCTCTATGTTTTGTTCTATATTATTGATAAATAAAATTATGCACATAACAAGGTTTGAGTAGAATTTCATATTTTTGTATTTTAAGTAAAATATATATGAAATTCATATGATTCCATCATAAAATCAATTTTATGTTCAAATCTTTAATAGAAATAACTTATAATTTTAGTTGGTGTGTATAAGTGAAAACTTAAAGTATACACTAGATATGTGAATATTTGTTAAAGCTGGACCATTTTTTTTGTTGAAGATGTCTACTCGATGTCTTTATCAGTAATGAAGATTAATATTGATGGACTCTTTGACCGCAATGATTTACCTGAAAACGATCTAATCTAAAAACGTCAAAGACGAGAAGCAATCTAACAAACATGACTCGGCTGAACTTAACATGAAGACGACAAGTAATGTAGATGACCTTGAAGAGTTTACAATAGTCACATCCCAGCCCTGACCCACGAAGACACAACGAAGACTTCCATGCTATTTTCGGATTCCAATCAGGACATGCGATCACTCTTCAAATATTTCCAGCCAATACAGAACAAACCGAGTTACGAATCAATAGTCTATGGATTCTTGACTCACTCATCTAGCGTTTCGAAATTGAACCAGCCGAAAAGAAGTTCTGAGCTGAAAGATATGAAGTTTACAAGTTGGTGGATTCGCAATGAATCCAACTGTGCAATAAGGACAAAATCGAACTACACAGCCCAAGTGAGACGCAGCCTTACCTTTATACCACTTGGATAATGTTCTTGGGTCTATTATGGTTCCAAAAATACCTATAATTCATGAAACCACTTTCGAATCCTCCAGATACACTCTAAAAAAAATGGGCCAATTCGGTTCTGTTTAAGGAAACTCAAATAATATTAGAATGGATTAAACAAACGTGTACAACATTATATAATTCGCCGTCTCTTTAATACTACGGGCGAGAGCATCATTCTTATGATTTAATAATTTTGGGATTACATGAAGAGATATAGTGCGAAATAGAGATTTTAACTTAGCATAATCCTCTTGGTATGGTTGAAATGTCGGCCACTCTTCAGGTTGCATAATGATCTTCACCACATCTGTGCAGTTTGTCGCAAAATCCACTTTTGATATTTGTAGAAATAGAAGAGACTCCATAGCCCATAGAAGAACTTCTACTTCGATATGTAAAGTAGAGAGGCTTCTCCTCACTCCACGTGCTTCCCTACATTCTCCCTCATAAGAATCTGGAAAACAGATCTAGTCTAGACTTGAA
>JAKUCM010000357.1:0-112382 GCA_023374145.1 Lepidium sativum | reverse complement strand
GAACGGTCTCGTCGAGAATCCATACTCCTAGGCTGAATACTTCGACCACTTCCAAGTGATTCCGAAAAAACCTTTCGAGGTGATTAACTCTGAGCGAGCGAGTTTCGTTATCATCAAACTGAGATCACTAGAATTTGGTTTGAAGGATAATGAAGCATGTATTGAGGAATGCTGGAGGATCATAGCTAAAGACAAAATCGTCAAATCCACCAAATCTGTAAAGGTGATCGGATTTAAGAAAGTATTCCGGTTCTGCACCAAGAGAACAATTCTCTGAACAAATCGCAAATCGGTTTTGGAGCATTTTAGGGATTCCAAGAAAGGAAACAACTCTTTGGTAATTTGCAAAGTAAGTCTGCTTTTCTACTCAGAAATAATTAGGTTTTGGGGAATCACATGTCACATATTAACTCAACTTTACCTGGATTTGCTTTCTTCCTTGTCTTGGGTATCAAGATGGACTTAAACATGAAAGATATCACTTGTACTTAGCTATCATTTGTAGCAACAATGGAAAAGGGAATACTACTACTTGGCCTGAAGAAATCATTACAGACATTTATCACCTTCATCCAGCGAAAATGTTTGATATTCTTAATGAGCAGTATCTGAAATGTGGCATGTTTGTTTTCGCGAACTGGACTGTAGAAAGTGACTATAATGACGATAATATTGATTGGAGGAAAATTTTTGAGTATCCCATCAACATACACAACAGTAATATCCAATTTAAAGGTGACTTCCTCTTTTGGGAAAAAAAACTCCTTAAACACACTTCCGATGAGATCATCATCTTCATGTTCAAAAACGTTCTCGTCGAGAATCCATTCTCCTAGGTCAAACACTTCGACCGCTTCCAGGTAATTAAGAAATCTTTCGAGGTGTTAAACTCTGAGCGAGTGAGTTTTGTTATCATCAAACCGAGATCTCCAGAATTTGGTTTCAAGGATGATGAAGCATGTACTAAGGGATGATGGAGGATCATAGCTAAAGACAACATCGTCAAACCCATCAAATTTGCAAAGGTGATCGGATTTAAGAAAGTATTCTGGTTCTGCACCAAGAGAACACTTCTCAGAACAAATCGCAACTAGGTTTTGGAGCATTTTAGGGATTCCAAAAATGGAAACAACTCTTTGGTAATTTCCAAAGTAAGTATGCTTTTCTACTCATAGATAAGCACGGTTTTGGAGAATCACATATCACATATTAACTCTACTTTACCTCGATTTGACTTACTTCCTTATCGTGGGTATCACGATGGACCTAAACATGAAAGCAATCTCTTGTACTTAGCTATCATTTTTAGCAACAATGGGAAAGGGAATACTATGACTTGGCCTCAAGAAATTACTACGTATATTTATCACCTACATCCAACGAAAATGTTTGATTTTCTTAATGAGCAATATGTGAAACGTGGCATGTCTGTTTTCGTGAACTGGACTGTAGAAAGTGAATATGATGACGACAATATTGGTTGGAGGAGGACAATTGTTAAGTATCCATTCAGCTTACACAACAGTAACATCGGGTTTAAATGTAACTTTCTCTATTGGGAAAAGACTCCTTAAACACGCTACTAACGAGATCATCATCTTAACGTTCCTGAATTGTCTCGTCGAGAATCCATACTTCTGGGCCGAACACTTCGATCGCTTCCAAGTGATTCTGAAGAAATGTTTTGAGGTGATTAACTTTGAGCGAGCGAGTTTCGTTACCATCAAACTGAGATCACCAGAATTTGGTTTGAAGGATCTGGAGGATCATAGCTAAAGACAAAACTGTCAATTCCACCAAATCTGCAAAGGTGATCAGATTTAAGAAAGTATTCCGCTTCTGCACAAAAAAACACTTCTCAGAACAAATCGCAACTCGGTTTTGGAGCATTGTTGGGATTCCAATCAAGGAAACAACTATTTGGTAATTTGCAAAGTAAGTATACTTTTCTACTCAGAAATAATCACGGTTTTGGGGAATAACATGTCACAAATTAACTCTGCTTTACTTGGATTTGCTTTCTTCCCTGTCTTGGGTATCAATATGGACCTAAACATGAAAGCGATCTCTTGTACTTAGCTATCATTTGTAGCAAAAATGAGAATGGGAACACTATGACTTGACCTCAAGAAATCACTACGTAAATTTATCACCTTCATCCAGCGAAAATGTTTGATTTTCTTATTGAGAAATATGTGAAACGTGGCATGTTTTTTTTCGTGAACTGGACAGTAGAAAGTGAATGTGATGATGGCAATATTGGTTGGAGGAAAATTGCTGAGTATTCCATCAGCATACACAACAATAACATCCAATTTAAACATGACTTGCTCTTTTGGGAAAAGAATTCCTTAAACACGCTATTGACGAGATCATCATCTTAATGTTCATGAACGGTCTCGTCGAGAATCCATACTCCTAGGCCGAACACTTCGACCACTTCCAAGTGATTCCGAAGAAACCTTTCGAGGTGATTAACTTTGAGCGAGCGAGTTTTGTTATCATCAAACCGAGATCACCAGAATTTAGTTTGAAGGATGATGAATCATGTACTCAGCGATGTTGGAGGATCATAGCTAAAGACAAAATCGCCAAATCCACCAAATCTGCAAGGGTGATCGGATTTAAGAAAATATTCCGGTTCAGTACCAAGAGAACATCTCTCAGAACATATCGCCACTGGGTTTTGGAGCATTTCAATGCTTCCGAGAAAGGAAACAAATCTTTGTTAATTTCCAAAGTAAATATGCTTTCTTAGAAATAAGCACGGTTTTGGGGAATCACACTTCACAAATTAACTCTACTTTACCTGGATTTGACTTGCTTCCTTGTCTTTGGTAACATGATGGAATTAAGCATGAAGAGATCTCTTGTACTTAGCTACAATGGGAAAGGGAATACTACTACTTGGCCTTAAGAAATCAGTACGGACATTTATCACCTTCGTCAAGCGACAGTGTTTAATCTTCTGAACGAGCAGTATATGAAACATGACATGTTTTTTTTCGTGAACTAAACTGTAGAAAAGTGAATGTGATGACGGAAATATAGGTTGGAGGACAATTGCTGAGTATCCTATCAGCTTAAAAAATAGTAACATCAGGTTTAAATGTGACTTGCTCTTTTGGGAAAAGAACTCCTTAAACACGCTACTAACGAGATCATCATCTTAATGTTCCTAAACGGTCTCGTCGATAATCCATACACCTAGGTCGAACACTTCTACCACTTCCAAGTGATTCCAAAGAAACCTTTAGAGGTGTTTAACTCTAAGCGAGCGAGTTTCGTTATCATCAAACCGAGATCACTAAAATTTGGTTTAAAGGATGATGAATCATGTACTGAGGGATGCTGGAGGATCATAGCTAAAGATAAAATCGTAAAATCCACCAAATCTGCAAAGATGATCAGATTTAAGAAAGTATTCCGGTTCTGCACCAAGAGAACACTTCTATAAACAAATTGCAACTGGGTTTTGGAGCATTTTTGGGATTCCAAGAAAGGAAACAACTATTTGGTAATTTGCAAAGTAAGTCTGCTTTTCTACTTAAAAATAAGCATGGTTTTGGAATCACATGTCACATATTAACTTTACTTTACCTGAATTTGCTTTCTTCCTTGTCATGGGTATCAAGATGGACTTAAACATGAAATTTTTCACTTGTACTTAGCTATCATTTGTAGCAACAATAGGAAAGGGATAACTATTACTTGGCCTGAAATAAATACTATGGACATATATCACCTTCATCCAGCGAAAATGTTTGATTTTCTTAATCAGCAGAATGTGAAATGTAGCATGTTTTTTCGTGAACTAGATTGTAGAAAGTGAATGTGATGATGACAATATTGGTTGGAGGACAATTGCTGAGTATCCCATCAACATATACAACAGGAACATCCAATTTAAACGTGACTTGCTCTTTTGGGAAAATAACTCCTTAAACACGCTACAGACGAGATCATCATTTTTTCCTGAATGGTCTCGTGGAGAATATATACTCTTGGGCCGAACACTTTGACATTTTCCAAGGGATTACGAAGAAATCTTTCGAGGTGTTTAACTCTGTGCGAGCGAGTTTTGCTATCATCAAACTGAGATCACCAGAATTTGGTTTCAAGGATGATGAAGCATGTACTAAGGGATACTGGAGGATCATAGCTAAAGACAAAATCGTCAAATCCACCAAATTTGCAAAGGTGATCGGATTTAAGAAAGTATTTCGGTTCTGCACCAAGAGAACACTTCTCAGAATAAATCACAACAGGGTTTTGGAGCATTTTTGGGATTCAAAGAAAGGGAACAACTCTTTGGTAATTTGCAAAGTAAGTCTGCTTTTCTACTCAGGAATAAGTTCGGTTTTCGGGAATCACATGTCACATATTAACTCTACTTTACTTGGATTTGCTTTCTTCCCTATCTTGGGTATCAAGGTAGACTTAAATATGAAAGATATCACTTGTACTTAGCTATCATTTGTAGCAACAATGGGAAAGGGAATACTATTACTTTGTCTCAAGAAATCACTACAGATATTTATCACCTTCATCAAGTGACAATGTTTGATCGTCTCAATAAGCAGTATTTGAAACGTGGCATGTTTGTTTTCGTGAACTGGACAGTAAAAAGTGAATGTGATGATGGCAATATTGGTAGAAAGACAATTGCTGAGTATCCCATCATCATACACAACAGTAACATCCGGTTTAAATTTGACTTGCTCTTTTGGGAAAAGAACTCCTTAAACACGCTACTGACGAGATCATCTTCTTAATGTTCTTGAACGGTCTCGTCGAGAATCCATACTCCTAGGCCGAACACTTCGACCACTTCCAAGTGATTCCAAAGAAACCTTTCGAGGTGATTAAATCTGACCGAGCGAGTTTCGTTATCATCAAACCGAGATCACCAGAATTTGGTTTGAAGGATGATGAAGCATGTACATTAGGGATGCTGGAAGATCATAGCTAAAGACAAAATCGTAAAATCCACCAAATCTGCAAAGGTGATCGGATTTAAGAAAGTATTCCGGTTCTGCACCAAGTGAACACTTCTCAGAATAAATCACAACAGGGTTTTGGAGCATTTTTGGGATTCCAAGAAAGGAAACAACTCTTTGGTAATTTGCAAAGTAAGTCTGCTTTCTACTCAGAAATAAGCACGGTTTTGGAGAATCACATGTCACATATTAACTCAACTTTACCTGGATTTGCTTTCTTCCTTGTATTGGATATCAAGATGGACTTAAACATGAAAGATATCACTTGTACTTAGATATCATTTGTAGCAACAATGGGTAAGGGAATACTACTACTTGGCCTGAAGAAATCAGTACGGACATTCATCACCTTCATCCAGCGAAAATGTTTTATTTTCTTATTGAGCAGTATGTGAAAGGTGGCATGTTTTTTTTGTGAACTGGACAGTAGAAAGTGAATGTGATGACGAGAATATTGGTTGGAGGACAATTGCTGAGTATCCCATCAACATACACAACAGTAACATCCAGTTTAAACGTGACTTGCTCTTTTGGGAAAATAACTCCTTAAACACGCGACAGACGATATCATCATCTTAATGTTCCTGAATGGTCTCGTCGAGAATCCATACTGCTTGGCCGAACACTTCGACCGCTTGCAAGTGATTCCAAAAAAATCTTTCGAGGTGTTTAACTCTGAGCGAGGGAGTTTTGCTATCATCACACCGAGATCACCAGTTTTTTTTTTTTTTTTTTTTTTTTTTTTTTTTTTTTTTTTTTTTTTTTTTTTTTTTTTTTTTTTTTTTTTTTTTTTTTTTTTTTTTTAAAAGGTAAGAGGAACTGAGTGGTATTTGTTCGTGGGAAGAAGGCACATATAGAAAGCATAGGGACTTATAGATTTATCTTTGACATTAGATGTCATATAGATCTTGAAGGGCGTCTCTATGTCTCTGAATGTGCTAAAAATCTTGTTTATGTTAGTATGTTGGATAACAAGTTTTAATTTGGAGTACCGGAATGGTTACTTTTATAGTAATGGTACTATTTTTGATTCACTTTACAAGTTCAATCTTGATGAAAAGTTTTATGAATTCTTGTTTAGTTGAAAATGAAAGCATAAAATGTAGTGCATCTAACAAAAGCTTAGCTTTTATGTGGCATTAATGATTGTGTCACATTTCCAAAGAAAAAATTATAAGATTGGTAAAAAATGGAATTTTTCCTCAGTTTGGTTTTAGTGATTTTAATGTGTGCGTAGATTGCATTAAAGGAAAACATACTACACATAGTGAAGAAATGAGGAATTCAATTTTTTGAGTTAATATCCACTGATATTTGTGGTTCTTTTAATGCTACATTTTGAAGTGGTCAAATACATTTTATCATCTTTATACATGTTATGGATACAATTATGTACTGCATGAAAAATCTATAACAATAGACATTGTAAAAGTGTTCATTGTGGAGGTAGAAAGGCAATTGAAAAAAATATTTTGAGATCTGATAAAAGTGGTAAGTATTATGGGAAATTTGATGAAAATGGACAATGTCAATTAATTGCCTTTTATTTTATAAGGCAAAAGGAAGGAAAACATTAATTCAATCTGCATAAATCAAAACATGGAATCAAGGTAAGTAAATTATTAATTTATGGTTGGATTGAAAGAATTTGGAGACTTGGGATTTTTGGATTTCAGTAACGAAATCATGAAAGTTGTAATTAACATATCCTTGTCAAAAGAATAATCTTCCGACCTTTCTCCATCACCAAATCAGCCAAACCCATGACCATAATGTTCTGATCAACTTCTTCTTCTCTGATCTCACATACTTCATCAGCTCCATCCTGCTTCTAGTTCCAAATGTAGAAGATAGTAATTTCTTGGATGACGTATTGCCCTGGAAAGTACCTTCACTCACTTGCCATCACATTCCGTCCCCGTTACCAAATTCGCCAACCTCGAAATCTTTGATTTTGCTAGTTGATTGTTAAACTTAGATCATCTTAGCTAGATGATTGGTTTTGGGAGGTAACTGTCGTACTTAGAAACTAAAGACGATGACGTCTGCTCGACAATCTCTTCTTATTAAAACGGAGGTAGTTGACAACTTTCTATTTGTAAATTTTGTCTTTAGTCCTTCATTTTTCATTTATTGCAACTTTTTCCAATTATAAATAACTAATTTAAGAAAAGTAACCACTTTCTATAATAGGTCAATTACAATATGTCGAATATCATTCATTATCTGGAAGAAAAAAAAGCAAAGGAAACGAATTTATATATGTTGACACAATTTTCAATATAACCAAAACAATTTTTTAACATTATAATGGAAACTAAATTATGACTGGCAGTGATCACATTTGTTTTTGTTAATTATTTTTGATGTTTTGAGAATTTATAAAATACTAATATCGCTGGCCACGTCTTCGGTAAGTGATTACACTTATTCAATTCTATTCTATTTTGAAAAAAATATAAAACAGAAACAAATATATGTAACCACCGTTTCGTCTTCTTCAGTTGCTAATAAATACTGACGACAAATTATTTAAATTTTTGTATAAACTGTTCTTGGAGGTTTTGGTTCATCAAAAGAGGACGTTTGGTTGTGAGACATCAACTGTGATGGTGAATGAAGCGAAAGTATCTAAAAGTTAAAGAAAGGCCTTTAGTAAAAACCGACCTTTCTTCTCCCTTGTCCGTACACGCGAACATAAATCGTCAAAGTTCCAAAAAAATTATCACCACCAGTGTTGTTGACTACATCAATATCGTCGAGAGTCAAATCACAGGTAAGTGTCTCACTTCTCTTTGATTGTTTGTTTTTAGGGTTTCATGAAATTAGCTTTAAATTTCAACATAAGCTTATGATTATAGTGTTTTGATTACATTAGAGTTCGATTGTGGTCATTTAATCATTAGGAACATATATTAGAGTTTACACAATTTCGAATATTTTTGGGGATTTTTAGTTGCTAATTAAGCTTTATATGGATATGAAATCGATTATTTTACAATTTTGTTTTGGTCTGTTGAATTTTTTTATCATGAATCTTCGATTTTAGGTTTAAATATTTATAGAATAAACTAGAAATAATGATAAAGTTTGTGCAAATAATATAATAAGATAGAGACTAGAGATGGTTCAAGGTTTTCTAACTGATTCGAACCTTGTCAACCCGCTAAGTCATCGCAAGCCACTCAATCATCTCTTCTTCCCATTTGTATATTGTATTTTTTTTACTTTCTTAGGTATTTTTTTTGTCAACAACAAATTATATTAGGTCACAACTGGCCGGTTTAATAGCCAAATTTCTACATAATATAGGCATGGGAACTCGATCCCGAGTTATGAAAATACGCTGCCTTAAGTGGATTTATCGTCTGCCACTAGACTAGATGTCATGGTATTAATTCTCTAATACTGATTCGTGTAAAGCATTTTTTATTATATAAAACAGTGATCTGTTTGTAATATAAAATTGTGTTATCCATTAAGTGCGGCTTGCTTTAACTGTCGTATACAGACTTGGTGAAAATCTTATGTGTACAGACTTGTATATAGACGTGATTATAAATATCTATTTTATATTCACGCATATTAGTATTTTATTATGTTATCAAACTTTGACTGTTGTTTACAGGTTCGGTTCTTTTTCTAATTTCGGGTATTTATGCTATTTCGAGTATTTTAACCGGATTTTGTTTTTACTTGAAAAGTATGGTTAAAATGTGGATTCGAATTGATCCCTATCTAAAATCAGAATTGAACCGAACTAATATCTATTTTAATATAGATATTAAAAATATATACCCGATCTAGTATGGAACTGGTTAGAACTTATATAATCAATCCAATTTAAGTTCAGTTTTTAAATGGATATCAAACCTTATATCTGAAAGATCTAGAATTGATATGAATTCTAGGGCTAGTGAATAGCATCCTAGTTAAAGATATAAAATGTGAAACTTTTTCAACATTCGATCAAACAAATATGATTTAACGGCTAAGAAGATGATAGTCTTTTTTAAAATCCAAAGAAATCGATTGCAAGTAATGAAGTTCGAAATCCCTCATAGTTCATTAAAATTCACTAAAATTTATTGTAAATCCACTAGAAAATTGAAATTTATTGAAATACCCAATTGAATATTTATTAAAATACCCAATTGAATAAGACCCCTAAGTGTTTATTTTGTTATCAACAAACAAAAAAGTGTCTATTTAATAAAAACCAAAACTGCTATTTGTAATCATAAAACCATTTAAAAAAATAATTATAATCCAGGTCCTCTTTGCAGCTTCTGATGGGCTTCATATCATCGAGGCCCATCTGGTCCAGCAGACAAACCAGTAGAGCCGTGATTCCCTTCTATTAAAAATATCAATTGCCTTAAACCCACTAAATCCTTTTTCACACTATTTTTGGTCAACTAGCTTACTAAATTTTAAATCCCACTCTTACAACTACAGGTAGGGGGTTTGATCTCTGGTGCCATAAGAATTTATAAAGTGACTACACCACTGGGGCACCTGTCCTCGGCAATCCTTTTTCACACAATTAAAGGCCACATTTTTAGACAAATCTAATGTTATATTTTTCTACAACTATAAACAGTTTTAAATGGTCAAGAATGTCATGTTACTATAAAGTTTTTATAAAAATTTCCTAAAATTGTTTTTATAATTTTTTAAATCTTATTTTAGTAAAAGAATGGATTGTTTTTTGTTTTTGTTTTTGATAATAATATAATGGATTTTTTCTACTAATAAATCAAAATTATATATAAAAACACAAATATGAAATTAATAACATATTATATATTTTATAATTTATCTTAGAGATTCATAAGCCTAGGCACGGCGGTGAACTGTCAATTATATATTAAGTCAACTGCATAGTTTTAACTTTTTTTCTGAGTTGGTCATAATTCAAGAACTATATAAGAAAATAATATGGACTCATGTGTTAATCAAAATAAAGTCCCCAGAGGTCAAACCAGTGTATCATATTCATATTCACGATATTATTTTGGCCATTTGTCTCCACTTTGTTTCTCCGCAAGTGCTTTGACTTGTTGTCACTTATGTTTCTGCACAATTATTTTTTCTTTGGTCAGTAATTAGGTAGACAAAATCTTATCCATTAATCTATATGTAACATGATTTTAAAAAGTCAATTGAATTACAACATACAAAAATACCATTTTATTGATTACACTTCTCATAAACGACAGAAGGAACTCGTCAAATTATGAATCCCTAGTAAAGAAGTTGCTCTCCAATTCTGTGATGCCTTGTGACTCAGTAAAGGTGTTTTCTCCCTTGAGAAAATCAGAGTACCAATGAGCATAGAGTTTAGGAGATCACTTGAGATGCGGATCACTAAAATTGATCGAGTACAACCCAAAACTTAAATCGTAGTACCAGAATATCTCGTATAAATCCATAAATGACCAGAAGAAGTAGCCTCTAGCGTCTGACCCATTGCTACATAGTAGCAATGTATTCTTTCTATATTACAAGTGAAGATAAGAGAAGAGAAGTGATAAGATGCTGCGATATGAAACAATACTTACCTTACGTCTTTAAGCACACTCCCAAAGTAAGTCTGTATGTATTCAATCCTTCTTGTATCCTCTTGTTGTCAATGCAAGTTACGACGTCCTGTCAGTGTTTGATCATGACCTTGTTGTATGATCTCAAGTGACGTTTTTTTAATTAAATAAAAACAATAAAACGCCGCACTAAAGCCGCGTAATTCGCACGCGATATGTAAAACTAAATCTCAACGGTTGATTAATCTAAAGAAGTTATAAATCAAACGGTGAACGAAAGTAATTTGGACACGCAACCATACATAGATCTCTCTCTATCAATATCTTCTATTAAAAAAACTGATCATCAAGCATCTGACTTTGCAAAGAAATCGTCTTTGAAATCAAATTTGTTCTTCACCAAAATTGTGTGTGGAGTCTCGTTCGTCCATCTTCTTCCAAATCTAAAACATGTCGGACGAAGAACACCACTTCGATATCCTCAACAAGCTGGTAACATCCGTAAAGGTGGTCACATCGTCATCAAGGGACGTCCCTGCTTTGCTTTGCAGATTTCTGAGTTTCCCACTCAAACATATGTTTTGAGCACGATACTTGCTTGTGTTGTTAAAACATATTCAATCTCAATAGAATATGTAAACTACATTCTAATATGTACAAATTTACTAATAAAATTAAAATAAACTGTTAATTTTTAACCAACCTAAAGTTAAACGTGACGCACAGCCTAATAAAGTTGAAATTAGCTCTGGGCATTTGAGTCGGATTTAGGTCGGTTCCTTTCGGGTTTGAGTTTTTTGGGTAAGGGAGTGTTGTACCTATTTAGGACCTGCTACAATTCCGGTTCTGTTCTGGGTCCGGTCCAGACCGGTTCAGGTACAATTTTTTAAGAACCAAATAGTATCCATATACTCGTATATCCGAAAATTAATTGAGGACCCGACTTTCTCGCCCATGAGATTTACCATTCCTTATGTACAACTACACATTGCTCACAACAATATATGACTATAAAAACGGACAAGTAAAGCTTATGACCGCATTGAGTGGAGTTTTCTTGAAGGTGTTCTGCATCGTATGGGATTCTCTGACTTATGGATAACATGGATAATGGGGTGTGTATGTTCATTGTCTTTCTCAGTACTTATTAATGGATCTCCATATCAATACTTTACACCTACTTGGGGTCTCTGTCACGGGGATCCACTGTCCCCGTCATAATTTATTCTCTGTGCATATGTACTTAGCCACCTCCTAAAAACCACTCAACAAAGTGGTCGTATATAGGGTATATGCATCTGTCGACGTGCTCCTGTACTCTCATATTTATTCTTCGCGGACGATTCAATTTTCTTTATTTGGGCTGACATACCAAACAATGCTAGCCTTAACATCATCTTTCGTTGATTAAGGAGTACTTGCTCATCAATGCTAGTTTAGGCATTCATCAGGCTTTCGCAAAGTTAAACAACCTAAGATCATAGAATAGGTGATCAGACTAATCTAAGCATTACATGCCAAAATAGATGTAGCACATACAAGATCTAGCCCTATTTGTTTCTAATTCATTGAATCCCTAAATCTCTAGAAAACCTTAATCCCGATTATTGAACTATTCAGACTAATCAAAGGAATAACAATAGAATAAATGAAAGACAACATTGAATTACAATATAAAATCAAAGAGGGTTTAGAATTCTTCTCAAAAGTAGAGGGGGAAATCTTCTCCTTTTCGTACAGAAGGTTCCAGCCGTCAAAAATATGATAGATAATGATAAAAGACTTAAAATGAGTATTTATACGTCTTAAAACGCGTAAGTACAAAACATGAAAAATTTAGGTATATCTTCGACGATTGATCAATCAGCATGTTGATCGGTTGATCCACAAAATGATTGGTCGATCACAACAACAGCTTGTTGATCTTCAAGTCGGACGCAAATCATCATGAGGAACTGGATTAGGTCAATCAGGAGATATAAAGTCGATCCAGAGGTCGGGCGCAAATCTTGCTGACGAGATGACCGGTCGATCAAGCTATGGCTAGTTGATCGTGAGGTCAGGCGCAGCAACAGCTAAGATAGGCGATTGATTGATCAAGGCAGTGATCGATCGGTTTAGTGTGTATTGCTGTTGAAATTCCAGAATTGCTCTGATACTGCTCCAATCTGTGCTTCCCGTGCATGATCCAAATTAGGTTTGTTTTACACCTGTAAAAACTCTAAAACACTAACAAAAACTTTAAAACATACAAATTAGTGAGAATAAAACCGATAAAAACGAGGTACATCAAGTGTCTCCTGTACAAGGTTCTTAAGGCTCTCTATTTTCCAACAACAACATTGCTAGACGCACACGTATGACCTTCCTCATATTATGGCTGGAAATCATTACACTTTGGTGGGCGCTTACTTGACAAAGGACTTTTGCGATAAATCGGAAATGATGAAGATACCTCTATAGTTCTAGATGCATGGCTCCCCATTTCTCCTCTTCGTCCTACTCAATTATTACCTCCATATCCACCAACAACTCCGGTTTCAGACTTAATGTATTATGACACTAAACAATGGAATGATGCAAGATTACAAATGATGATTGCTCCTGAGGATTATGATTCCATTCAGCGAGTATATATACCGCACGTACCGCAAAGTGATACATATATTTGGAAATATACTCCATCGGGTAAGTAAGCGGTGTGCTCAGGATATCGTTTGGCTCAATCTTTGGATATGTCTCGTACCTCAAGTCTGCCTCTCGCAAGTGCCCTTGATATATCTACACAACGTTGGACCTTACCGATACCGCCAAAACTGAAACATTTTCTATGTTGTTTATCATTTGAATCTGTAGAATACTTATTTTTTCTTTGCCTATATGCGGTTGCATTATGGCAATGTTCAGGCATTCCTACTCAACGATTAACGGAAACTGACACCACCTTCTATGATCGAATACAGTATCTTTTAGAGATTGCAAATAATACTTCTCTCCCATATCATGTTCGTTCCACACCATGGTTCCTCCAGTGGCCGATATGGAAAGCACCAAACTCTCTCCAGATTTCCCATACTGACTATACAATTAATGAGGACATGGAATCGGGTTAAGAATGATATTGCTGAATGGGAAAATTCAATAACAGATACTACGGGATCACAATCACAGCATCCGGGGACACTTCCTTATCAATGCAACTGGCGTAAACCACCAATAGATTGGATGAAGGTGAATTATGATGGGTCACATCATAGCTTTACTCCCACTTCCGGTATGGGATGGATCAAGTTAATCGAATATACACACTTAAGAATATAAGAACTTCTCTTCTTATTGATTTAGGAAACTTACACAAAACCTAAAACTTTTCTCAAGTCTTAAGGAAGAAACTTCCTTAAGCGTTATATTTATAGATTAATTCACATGAATCTAATCAAAGGATTTACTCTTATCTCTAAGTAACTAACTCTTACTTGAGATTATCTCTAAAATATCTAACACACTTATTTTAGAGATACCTTATTCATTAAGGAATTAACCAACATTTTCCCCCGTAATTCCAAAATGAATTTCGGGTTGTGTGAACTCGACGACTCCTATCTTGCTTCTCATTTCTACGAATGTATTCCTTCTCAAAGCTTTTGTAAGAATGTCGGCTTTCTGTTCTTCTCCTGGGACGTGCTCCACCTCAATCTTATTATTTTCAACACACTCACGAATGAAGTGGTATCTCGAAAGTATATACTTGCTTCTCCCGTGGAAGACTGGATTTTTGGTGAGAGCTATAACCGATTTGTTATCTATCCTTTACACAATCTTCTCGTCTTTGTTAAGTATCTCTTTCATAAGTTCTTTAAGCCATATAGCTTGCTTTGATGCTTCGGTTGCAGCCATAAATTCTACTTCACAAGAAGAGAGAGCCACGGTAGGTTGTTTTTGAGATGTCCAAGTGATCGGTGAAGAACCAAAGAAAAATACTTGACCAGAGGTACTTCTTCCATCATCAACGTCGATATTGTGGCTGCTGTCACTATACCCTATGATTCTCTTCGACTCTTCTTTCTTGAAAAACAAGCCCAAGTTAGTAGTTCCCTTTACATACCTTGTCACCCTCTTAAGAGCTATTCCATGTGATTCTCTTGTACTTTGCATGTATCTACTCAATACTCCTATTGCATAAGACAAGTCTGGTCTTGCGTGGAGAAGATATCTCAAGCTACCAATTGTTCTTTTGTACCTTGTGGCATCAATCTCGGATTCAATTTATGGCTTTAGATAGCTTCAAATTAATCTCCATCGGTGTGCTTGTTGAATTGCACTCATTCATATCGTTATCTAAGAGTACCCCATTAGCATAACCTTCTTGTTTGATCCAAATGCCATCGACTCCTTGATGTACTTTTATACCGAGATAGTAAGTTAACTTACCTAAATCGGTCATATCAAATTCTCTAGACATGTTCTTCTTAAAACTATCGATTCCTTGTAGAGATATTCCGGTAACAAACAAGTCATCAACATAAATGGCTATGATTACAAGTTCTTCCTAACTCTTTTGATGTACACTGAAGGTTCTTTCTTGCATCTCGTGAACCGCAGTCCCTTTAACACTTGATCAAGCTTGATATTCCATGCTCTAGGAGCTTGACACAAATCATACAATGCTTTGTGAAGAAGATATACCGTATTCTCTCCACCTTTCTTCACAAATCCTTCTGGTTGTTGTACGTAAACTTTCTCGCACAAATTGCCATTCAAGAAGGCTATTTTGACGTCTAAGTGATGAATTTCCCACCCATGTGTAGCTACAAATCCTACAAGTAAATGAATGGTCTTAATTCGAGCTACTGGTGCAAAAACTTCCTAATAGTCAATGCCATGTTGTTGAACATATCCTTTGGCCACAAGCCTCGCTTTGAACTTATGAATGGTTCCATCGGCATGTCTCTTAACTTTGAAGATCCACTTTAACCCAATAGGCTTCACTCCTTCAGGTTTTTCAACAAGTGTCCATGTCTTGTTCTTGAAGATCGAATCAAGTTCAGTTTGCATAACTTCTACCCACTCTTGAATGTCTTTAGCTTCCTGATAATTTTCTGGTTCGCCATCTGTCGTGAGAAGTAATCTTCCTCTTTCCCATTCTGAAAGTAAAACGAAATCATCAAAGGGTTTTGGTCTTGAAAGGATACGACCATACTATGAAGTCGGTGGATCATTCTCGGATGCACTTTCTTCTCCGACAGCATGGTCATGATCTTCATGATCGTTGTGGTTGGGTTGATCATTATATTCATGTTCATCTTGTACATCGGGAAAGACATTTTCTTCTTCCAAACCTCCATCACGAAACACGCTGAAACTTCCTGGTTCGGAACTTGTTTGTGTAGTAGTCCAATCCCAACTTTGCTTTTCATCAAATATTACATCTCTACTTACTAGTATTCTCTTTGCTTTCGGATCATAAAGTCTATAGCCTTTCGTTCCTTGTTCCGAATCTAGATTGACTACACATTTAGACCGATCTTCAAGTTTCTTAAGATGTGGTTCGGTGATCTTTACATAGGCAAGACATCCAAAGACTCTCAAGTGTTCAATGTTCGGTTTTCTCTTCATAAGGCTTTCATAGGGAGTCCATCCTTGTAACGCCTTAGTTGGTATTCGATTGATGAGGTAAGTGGAGTGTCGTACAGCTTCTCCCCAAAAACGCGTTAGGTACTTCCATGTGTTTTAGCAAGCTTCTTGTCATACCCATCAAGGTTCGATTTTTTCTCTCCACTACACCGTTTTGTTGTGGTGTGTAAGGTGCTGTGAGTTGTCTTGAGATTCCTTTTTCTTCACAAAAACGTGTGAAGATATTAGAAGTGAACTCCCCTCCACGATCTGTACGAAAAGTTTTGATAGTTAAATCCAACTGTTTTTCAACAAGTGTCTTGAATCTTTGAAAACGATCAAAAGCTTCACTCTTATCCTTAAGCAAAAACGTCCACATATATCTTGTACAATCATCAATTAGTACGAAGATATAGCGATTATAGGAAGGCGTTGAGGGAGAAATCGGACCACACAAGTCACCATGTATCAAATCTAACCCTTTACTTGCCCGGAATTTAGTCTTTGACGGAAAAGAATGTCGTGCTTGCTTTCCCTTTAAACAAGACTCACAAATACTCTTCTCATGAGTCGTTTGTGGTAAATCTATGACCATCTTTTGCTTCACCATATTGTTCATCACTTCAATACTTATATGTCCTAAACGTGAATGCCATAACTGTGTGATATCATCCTCTTTGACAAGAAAGCATCGCAGTTTACAAACTTGCAAATGAGTCTTGTAAAGTCGGTTTATAGATCTTGTGACTTGAAGTAACAATCTTCCTTTCGGATCTCTCACAGCCAATTGATTCCCTTTCATCGTTATTTCGCATCCATTCTCTGTAGCTTGGCCAAGACTCATGATGTTATGTTTAAGATCGGGAATAAAATAGATATCCTTAAGTTCCCGTTTCTCTCTATTTTTCCCGATGAAGACAATTGTCCCTTTACCAAGTATATCAACATGCGAACCATCTCCAAAGTGAACTTTACCTTTCACCTCCTCATTTAGCTTAGAAAAGAAACCTTTGTTCCAGTCATATGGTTACTTGCGCCATTATCTAGATACCACATACTTGATTCATCTCCACCGGTATCATATTTTTGAGGAAACACCTTGTCTTCATTTAAAAAAACAGTCTCATGCATATAGAGAGATTCTTCTTCAACTTCCTCTCCTTCCTCATCTTCATACTCATTTAGATTAGCTTCTGGTTGATCTCGTTGTCTATCGGGACAAGAAGCGACAAAGTGTCCCGGTTTGTCACATCTCCAAAAAATCACTCTTGATCGATCTTTCTTAACAATCTGTTTTGGTTCTTTGTATTCTTCTTGGTTATTTTGACCATTAACCGTGTTCTGCGTCTAACTCGTCCACGGCTATTACCTCTAACTGCACCTCTTCCTCCTTTTTCACTCAGATTTTCACTTCGGCCATAGGAGGTTCGATTTGAATATATAAGCTTATCTTGTTCTTCACCATGTGTTTCATTGCTAACTCTCTCCTCATAAGCTTTGATTCTCCCAACTATGTCTTCAAAGTGAGTTGTCTTTAAGTCTAGAACATGTTCAAGAGAGGCCACAATGTGAATAAACTTATGTCTCGGAAGTCCAGTTAAAAATTTCTTAACCATCTTTGTTTCATCAATTGTCTCTCCAAGGGCTGCGGATTGAGCTGCTATTCCCGAGATCTTTCCAGCAAAGTCATCCACCAAATCTGAATCACTCATCTTTAACCTATCAAAATCAGCAGTTAAATTTTGTAAACGAGCCTCCTTAACACGTTATGCACCTTGGTAGCGAGTCTTAATCGCATCCCAAAGTTCCTTGGCCATTCCTTGATCTCCTACTTGCAGTATGAGAACTTCCGGTATGGACTGGAACAAGAGAGCGATCGCAATATCGTTCTTCTTCGGGTCCGATGAACCTGGTTCTATTGTCTCCCAAACCTCGCTAACACGCAGCATGACCTTCATACGCATTGACCAAACCGTGTAATTTGTAGCGGTAAGCATCGGACATTGTATTGAAGGTACACCTGGATCTTTGCTTCGAGATTGCACTGGAGTCACGTCTCCCATTATTGATTAGCTTGATGAATCGAAACCTAAGAGCTCTGATACCAAATCAAGTTTATCGAATATACACACTTAAGAATATAAGAACTTCTCTTCTTATTGATTTAGGAAACTTACACAAAACCTAGGCCTTTTCTCAAGTCTTAAGGAACAAATCTCCTTAAGTCTTATATTTATAAATTAATTCACATGAATCTAATAAAAGAATTTACTCTTATCTCTAAGTAACTAACTCTTACTTGAGATTATCTCTAAAATATCTAACACACTTATTTTAGAGATACCTTATTCATTAAGGAATTAACCAACAATGGACTGTACAGAAGGCTAATGGAGAATACCTACACAGTGGCATAGGAAATTCGTGGGACACTTCACAGCTGAGAAGGTGGAAGCTTCGGCACTAATATGGGCTATGCAGTCAGCATATGGTTTCGGATATCGACGGGTTGTTTTTGAAAGCGATAGTTTGGTATTTAACCGTGCAGAATGGAAGCATATGTTTGACGAGGTGCAACCACGGCAATCAAATCGATGTGCTGACCTTTTAGCTACAACTATTAAATAACTTACTTTTATTGTAACTGGATGCTGTATCCAGAATGTCCTGTATTATTACACCAACTTGTAACAGATGATTCTAATTGATTAATAAAAGCAGTTTGACGTTATAAAAAATTACGTTAAATTTTTTTGAAAAATTATTTTTCGTCTATTGTATGAGAAATTTTTCTTTTGGTTGCAGCAACTGTTCTTTTACTTGTAGCTAAACTAACGACTAAAAATTGAAAATGGTTGCTAGATTTTTCGGCGGCTGACACTAGTGGTCCCTAATCGTTGAACAAACAACTGAAAAAAAACACATAATTTGATTCTAGTTATTTGGTGGCGACTACAAAAATAACAAAACCTGCAACTAATAAGAAGAGCATTATTTTCAACACCTTTACCGGTTTGATGTCGTCGTGCAGCCCTGTCATAGAATAATTGCTTTTAAATAATATTTTTCCATTGTCCATTTTATTGATTACACTTCTCATAAACAAACACCCATAAAATTATAAAAGGTAGTGGATCACATGCTCTGCAATTCCGTGATACCTTGTGACTTAATAAAGGCGTTTTTCCCCTTAAGAAAACAAGAGTACCAATGAGCAGAGAGTTTAGGAGATCGCTTGCGATTAGGGTCACTGAAATTGACAGAGTACAACCCATATCCGAACTCATATCCCCTGAGTAGCTCGTATAAATCCATGAATGACCATACGAAGTAGCCTTTCGTGTTTGATCCATTCCTAAATAGTAGTAATGTCATCTCTCTATATTACAAGAGAAAATTTGAGAAGAGAAGAGATGCTGCGATATGAAACTGTATTTACCTTACGGCTTTGAGCACACTCCCGATGTAAGCCTGCATGAATTCAACCCTTGGTGTATCCTCTTGTTGATTCATTGGTGTTCCTATTTGTTTTCACTGGCATGCATGAGAATTGAGTAAAGTAAGACAAAACCATAAGAAAGAGAGAGAGAAAGACCATTCTCAAGAATGTAGACAGGAGAATTGCCAAAACTCTGCTTGATGTACTCGAGGACAGCTTCCATAGCCCATGGAGCAACAGGATACTTGTCCAAATTAATAAAAACAAAACAACGAAGAGAAATAGATTGGTAACACTTTTAAAACCAAAGTTTATATATATAATGTTGTCTTATTGAGTTTCTTACTTGCATAGCTCTAAAATCTCCAAGGACTTCCGAGCAGCAAAACAAAGAAGAGATTGTTAGCAAAGACGATATATATCGAAACAAAGGGTAAAGAGGTTTTCTAAACATATCAAAAGATTGATTTTGATTTCTACATTTTACAGATACTCCCATGTCTGAGTAGAAAGTTGGGATTTCAGAAAGAGAAGGTTTCACTTTGATGTTTGTGACGTTAGCCGCAAGATAGTGAATAACTCCAATGAAGTCAGATGAGCCTTTAACTAGTTCTGATTCTTTCCTTGAGAAAAACGGCAGTCTTGATCCAACAGTTCTTCTCATTTCATCCGGATAGTCTCCATATATAAGAGGCCCAAGTATCCTGAGTTTTGAAAATTATAGATATAGTGGTTATCCTCAATACTCAATAGTGCCACAAAAAACTTTTATAATTATGGGCAGCACTCCAACGTCTTTCAATTTCTGGACAATTCCACGATTTTGTCTCTTAATGGGATAAAATGACAAAAATATTTTTGAAGAGACACTTGACAGCGACATTATATTAATGGATATAGACTAGCACTTTATAACATTATAATTTTTTAACATGAAGGGCATAGAGATAAACATAGATGATATTTTTTATATCACAACATGTAAAAAAAATTAAAATGTAAAAGACGTGAATATAAATATGAATATAAACATGAATATATAGGTTAGAGTATCTGAATATTTGGATCGGTTTTAGATAATACTCATTCAGGTCTAGATCTTTTGGTATAAAATTTTCATACCTATAGATACCGCATATATTTCGGTTCATATTCAAGTCAGTTTTGGTCCATACTTTGTGTATCTATTTAAGAATCAAATATAATTTAGTTCGGTTTATGTACCGGTTCTTATTAGGGTCATATATAAATATTAGATAAATTTTACATCTCCCTATATATTGAATATTTTATACTCAAAATATAATTATTTGCTCAACCAATATCTGGATATTCGAAAAAATATTTAAATATCGGAAAAATTTTAAAATATTATCATAAAATCTTATATATGTTAACATGTATCCGGGTCAATCGAGTATTCACTAAGATTTCGGTTTGGTATCGAGTATTTCTAATTATACATGAATATAGACGAAAAAGATCTATTATGTATTTTTTTTGTTCTAAGTACTATCGAATACCTATTATTTTGGGATGGTTTTGGTATGAGTTTTTTGTATGATTTCCTATAGCATGATATATGACTAATTTTAAAATATGGAAGACATGGAAATGATTTATGTCAATGTCTCATATCTATGTCTCTGTTTTAAAATTATATCTATATTTTGCAATATGTTGGCCAATGTCCACCAATCTTATATTTATGTATAGCGTGTTCTTTTCTTCTCTCCTTATATACATTTTTGTCATTTTACAACCTTTAAATGAAAGAATAGTGGTATTTCTTGTAAATTTAAATTCGTTGTCGCATAGCCCACAATATATTACACAATTAAATCTTATATATAACCTAGTTTGAAAAATCTTTTAGAACCAGATTATGTGTCACTTACCAGCCCATATAGAAATCTTTGGCTCTTTGAGTTGCAATCACATCATCATTGGAGCTTGGTGGAATAAACCCTATCGTAAAAATGCTAAGGCCTACTAAACCTTTTTGCACATCCTGCAAGTTGTATAATTTATGTTTATAAGGGTGATTGAGCCCAATATACATGAAACTATAGTTATTTAGTTATTTGGCATGCAGAGAGAAAGAATGATATGCACATAAAATCCTTTCCGAAATGCCCTTATTGAAAATGATATATGTGAATATTAGTCTAATTTTCATGAAATATTTTGCGTCAATTAGAACTTATGAATTCATATTTTAGTATAGTATTTTTTATCTTTAGAATTTTAGGTAAATTGAATTGTATATTTTCTATTTCTTGAATCATTCTAGGTGATAAATAACTAAGTTTAGAGGTTTAGATACTTGGAGATGGAGTTACAAGAAATGAGATGGAGAGAATTGGGAATTAATTTAAAATTTTAGAGTTTAATTTGAAAATTCTTTATTTATAAAAATATATATTACCTTGTACTTTTTCTCATATAAGCTTGAAACAGAGGCGTGTGCAAGAAGCAAGTTATGAGCTACGATATATGTTTCAGTAGAAGAGTTTCCTGATGATACGCAGTTTGTGTACGGTAAGGAGCAACGACCAGGCGGTGCAGCTCCCTCGGTGTAACCTCCAATAGCGAATATATTTGCTTCGTTGATTGTAGTCCAAAATTTGACGTGGTTACCAAACTCTCTGAAGCAAACATTTGCATAATCAGTGAAGTCTTTGCTGCAATGGAAAACAACACCAAGTTCAATTTTTTCTATAAAATATGTAGAAGAAACTTATAAGTAGTGCTACTTTTTGTTGGCCTACATCATCCTACGGTGGAGCCATCCTTCATATTCATACCTCTAGATACTGAGGATGGTCGTAATGGTACAGAGTGACATGTGGTTCAATTCCTGTGACAAGTTAACTTCTTAAAGTCCAGTTTACAGGAACTAAAACTAAAGTCTTGAGTCTTTAACCGCGGATATGAAGACAGATCTTACCATGGCTTATTAATTCATGAATGAGGTTCTTGTAGAACTGTAGACGCACTTTTGGTTGACAGGGCCTCCTCTATCTGATGAGATAAGAGCTCTTAAAATCGAACCCTTCAAGTGAACCAAAAGCATTAACGATAAGACTTACTAGGTATTAGCCGAGACCAAGAGATGGAGAATCTGAAAGCATCCAAGCCAGTGTCTACCATCAACTGCACATCTTCCTGCGTACATAGTAACAAAGAACTCAGGCTTGATTAATAAAATTCATAATATTGTAATAGTTGGCAAAGTTAAGAGAGTAAAGCAGATTTTGAACCTTGTACTTGTGATAACCATCACATGCTATATCTCCGTTACCTTTGTTACCTGCAAAGTTAGAAAAAAGTATCAAAGAACAAAGAAGAAGACACTAATACTAAAAGTTCATAGTGAAAGCCAAAAATAAAAGCTTACGAGAGTGACAAAAAGTATCCCAAACACTAGGAGTCCTTCCGTCTTCCGCAACAGCTCCTTCCCACTTGTTGCAGGGATCAAAGACTTGTAAGTTTTGTTCGAGAGTTCAGTAAAAAAGCAAACCAAAGCAAAAAATTCAAACCTGATAAGCAGAAGCACCAGCTCCGAAGACAAATCCGTCGGGAAAAATCATATCTGCTGAAATCGTCGGTGCATCTACCAGTCAAAGCCAAAGACATCAAAATAGTAAACAGAGCAAAAAGTTGTTCCATCTCTTTTTCTTACTTGCTTACGTTCGAAGTCTTCATATATAATATTTGTAAGAACCAAAAACGATGGTCCTACCATTTAAAACTGTCGTATTCAAAAAGATAGATTTTTATAGTTCCAAAACGGGCATTTGTTAGCATACTTAGCATCCTGTCTACATTGGGTATAGAGATAGTCGGCCTCCATGGAAGTGAAAGCAGAACTATTTGTAATAGTAGATCATATAGAAAAATATCTATTTTGCAGTACTTAAACTTATTTCAGTACACACTTAATAAAGCTACCACGGATTTACTAATTAGTTACTACAAGTACAAATTTGTTTTCAAAGAAAGTTAGTGACATATTTGTTCGACTATACCACAAACTTAATAAGTTTGAGAGAAGCTTATTTAAAATAAAAAAAAATTATTTTAATACTACGATAGATTTCAATAGTCTGTCACAGATTTGTAATATATCGGTGTATCTATCAAAATAAATTTTTAGTAACGTTAAATAAAATATGTAATGGAGAAAATAAAAGAAGTCTATAGTAACTATCAAAAATATGTAGTCAATTTAACACCATAAATTTGTAGTAACTATCGAAATAAATCTGTAGTAACTTTAAATAAATATGTAATTAATATTATTGAGATAAATCTGTAGTAATTATTGAAATAATACTGTAGTAACTGATCCAAAACGACATCTTGGTAGCATAATACATTGGGCATAGTCGGCTCCATGAGTGAAAAGCAGACTATTTGTAATAGTAAATCACAGAAAAAAATTTATTTTCAGTACAAAAGAAAACGTTTTGAGATTAAAATTGGCATCTCACCCTTTAACTAATCGAAGCATGTGAAGAAGAGAATACAAACTTAGACCATCTAATGATTGACTTTATTTTTTACTTCAAAAATAAAATTCTAAAAAAATGGAGGAGTTTACTCCAATAGCTTACTTCATTTTTTACTTTAAATGAATATTTTAATAATATATTATCTATTTCTTTATTACTAATTTTTGAGATATTTTTCTATTTTCCAAATATATATATATATATATATATATTTAACGCACATATATTAATTTAAGTTAATAATAGATAATTTTTCCTTACTATTGCAATTCCACCGTAATGTTGGTGAGAATGTTTTCGGTACATTTCAAATGAATTGATTATAGACTCAATTATTGGTTTACAATATATTGTTATTCAATTAGTGAAATGATTTATTATACCATTTACCAAAAAAATATCGAATCTCGTGTTCTTCCCAATTCAATTATTGTACACAAAGACAATGGACCATATGTTGTTTTGTCGTCATAAAATTTAATTACATGGAAAGAAACAGTGTCGCAGAGAGATATGGAACAGACTTTAATCAAAACATTTAAAAAAAAAAAAAAAAAGCAAGAAGAAACGGAACAGAATTTTGCTCAGCTTACCATTATTCTGGGTTTGGCTTTGTCTGGAGGCTGCAGTGATGTTTTCAGCAGATACAATTTCCCGAAGGATTCATCTTTGGAGCCGACTCTTCTGCTTATCAGGTTTGGAATCATTTAGTTTTTGACATTTCGAACAAAACTGAACAAATGTTTGGTCTCTTCATAGTGTGAAGGAACTGTTGAGGAAGACGGAAGAACGCCTAGTGTCTGGGACACTTTTTGTCACTCTCGTAAGCCTCCCTTCATTAACATTAATTATTTACTATTGTGAACTGAAGTTGGTTGTTGATATTGTTCTAACTCTGCAGGTAACAGAAGTAACGGAGATATAGCATGTGATGGTTATCACAAGTACAAGGTTCTTTCTCTTCTCTGCTTTGCTCTCTCACTCTTAGATTATGAACTTATTCATCAAGCATAGCTCAATGTAATTGTGCAGGAAGATGTGCAGTTGATGGTCGGGCCCTAGATGTATTCAGATTCTCCATCTCTTGGTCTAGGCTTATACCATGTAAGTCTTATTGTTAATGCGGCTTTTTGTTGTCTTGAAAGGGTTTCGATTTTAGGAGCTCTTATCTCATCAGATAGAGGAGGCCTTGTTAACCAAATGGGTATACAGTTCTACAATAACCTTATTCATGAATTAGTAAGCCACGGTAAGACCAGAATTTGTTGAAACCAGAGTTTGGGTTTTAGTTCCTTTTAACTGGACTTTAAGAAGTAAATTTGTCAAGGAATTGAACCACATGCTACACTCTATCATCCTCAGTATCTGGAGAATGAATATGGAGGATGGCTTAACCACAGGATGATGTAGGCTAACAAAAAGTTCTATTACTAATTTTCTTTAACAGAATTTATAGAACTTAAGTGTGATTTGTCATTGCAGCAAAGACTTCACTGCTTATGCAGATGTTTGCTTTAAAGTGTTTGGAACATCAAATTCGGGACCACGATCAATGAGGCTAATGTATTCTCAATTGGAGGTTACAATGATGGGGATACACCGCCTGGTCATTGTTCCTTACCTGGCAAAAACTGTTTGTCAGGTAACTCCTCTACTGAAACATATATCGTAGGCCATAACTTGCTCCTTGCGCACTCCTCTGCTTCAAGACTGTATAAGCAAAAGTACAAGGTATATATCATTACATAACTCTCTCTTGAATGTGTTAGTTGATTCCTAAGGGACACCGATACGATGTGCTGGATATGGAGGGAGGTTCAGTAGGCTTTGGCTAATACTTTATAGGACTTACTCCTTCTACAAGCTCCAAGGATGATTTTATTGCAACTCAAAGAGCCGAAGATTTCTTTACCGGTTGGTGAGTCACAAACTTCGTAAAGATTATCAATGAAATGTGGAAACTATCTCAATGAAATGAAAAGAATTGTTGGATCAAGACTGCCTGTTTTCTCTGAGGAAGAATCAGAACAAGTTAAAGGATCATCTGACTTCATTGGAATCAATCACTATCTTGCAGCTACCGTCACAAACATAAAAGTCAAGCCTTCTCTTTCGAAAAACCCTGACTTCTACTAAGACATGGGAGTATCTGGCTCTTTTGGATAACTGGCTCTTTTATCTAAATATGGTGTCTTTTCTAATCATCGCTTCTTCGTTTTATTGTTTTGCGAGCCACAGATTTTGGAAATTTTTCTTTGGAGGTAAGAGTTTTGATGGCTACCAAATTTAGTAGCAAAATGCCATATACAGAGAAGTGTTAAGAATCCATCTTTCTTTGTTGTTTTGTTTTTGTTTGGAAAAGTGTGCTTATGCTCCATGGGCTATGGAAGCTGTCCTCGAGTATATAAAGCAGAGCTATGACAATCCTCCTGTATACATTCTCGAGAATGGTCTCTCTTTTTCTCTATTCTCTCTGTCTCGATATAATTACCTAAGGATATAATTTAATGTAATTCTGCCAAAATTTTGCTAATTAGCATAATGTACATAATAGCCTAAAAATTTAGAAAAGAAAAAGTCATTAGAGAAATAAATCTGTTTTTGTTTTTTTTTTTGCCTAAAGATGTATATATAAATATTATTTACCCTTCATTAACGTGTTTACCTTTTGTCTACTTAATAATCAATACATATAGGGTTTATTACCTATATTTACAATTCTATAATTTACTAAAAATAAAAAGAATTTAAACATTATCATTTATTATAATTCTTCATGCAATGCATTAAAATTAACAATAAAAAAAATCAATAAGTATATTGTGTTTCTATAATATTTATAGAATATTTTTTCAAGTATTAATTATATAATTTTATTTTTAAAATTATTATTTTCGTAAATATTAATATACTAAAATACTTATTAGAAAAATAATAGTTATATTTTTTTGTCAACTAAAAATAATAATTGTATATTAATAAAATCAAATTACATTCATCCATTTTGTAAAATTATTCATTCGGCCATACTGATATTAAATTAATAGTATACTTATGCTGAATTGGCAATGTCAATGTATAGGTTCACCAACTAAGCAAGATCTTCAACATAACACACCAAGGATTGAGTTCTTTTATGCTAATATTGGTGTTGTGCTCAAATCCATTAGGTAACAAAATGTCTCTTATTGAATCTTCTATCCTCTTCTAGTGTCAGTGTAATAAAGAAGAAAAACATTACTATACTACCAAGGAATGGATCAGACACAAGAGGCTACTTCGTATGGTCATTTATGAATGTATACGAGCTTATAGGATAGTACGAGTATGGTTATGGATTATATTCTGTAAATTTCAGTGATTCTCATCGCAAAAGATCTCCCAGACTCTCTTCTCATTGGTACCCTGATTTTCTCAAAGGCAAAACCGATTTTCTTGATTCCCAAGACATCAGAGAACTGCAGAGTAATGTCTATTTTTCCTCAGACTAGTGTTTCATTTGCATATTTGTGTAAACCTTAGTGAATCTCTCCATTTTTCTATATGTCAATGAAATCGATACAAGGTTCTTGTGTTGTTATGATACTTACATTTGTGTACTTGACTTTCAAGTTGTCATCTAAGTCTTTCTCACCTCTCTCGGTTTGCTTGATTTATTTTATCACTAATGATCCACATCTAATGATATTCCATATCAATGGTTATAGAGAATTAAGAAGACTAAATCTACGGTTACTAGTTCTTGTTCTTCTATGATTATAAGCAATACTACTACGAAGATGAATTAAATAACACGTTTTAACCCTGTCATGCATTGTGTTTGTCTACACAATGCATATCTTGCACATTGTATATATAAATTTTAGGAATCAATAAAAATATGCGTACATCATCAATAATATTATATCATTTAGATAAATAATATTATATAGAGTCACTTGTTAACAAAATGACACATTATATGTAATTTAACATCATTTATAATAAATGATTATTATTACATCTTTTACAACCACATGAAACATTATATATAGTATGATTAAAATAGTTACATCAACTGCTTAAATTGACCTTAGTTTTTTGAGTCACCATTTTCAGAATTATTTTTATAAACGATATAAATATCTCTCTCTCTCTTTAAATAAATTGATGCAAACAAATAATCATATTATAGTGTCATGCCCAATTATCCAACAAATGTTAGCATCTAAAAGCAATGACAATGTAATGTAGCAGATGCAACATAGGAGAAATGATTGCGTTGCAACATACCTACTTCAGATTTGTAATGGAGGCGAACCTTGGACACTACAATAGGACTATTTGTACAAATCATGCACACTAAATGAATATATTTGTAGTTTAATGTATGAAAGTACACATATTAAACCAGTTCTTTTTGCAGCTTTTTTAAACTACGATTTTACTATAAGTTGACGACACATATTGCTAAAATGAAAATTGGAGAAAGTCACAGTTTTGCGATATGAAAAAAATGTATTAATCAAATCTGTTTTTCAAAACAAATATATACCTAAATGGAAAAAAAAATTAATACTTTTGCATGTGTTGGTTTCATTCATGAATTTGCTACTAACGTTTTGTTATGATGTCTTTTGTACTTAGCTATTATTTGTAGCTACAATGGAAAGGGAATACTACTACTTGGCCTCAAGAAATCACTACAGACATTTATCACCTTCATCCAACGACAATGTTTGATCTTCTTAATGAGCAGTATGTAAAATGTGGCATGTTTATTTTCGTGAACTGGACCGAAGAAAATGAATGTAATAACGACAATATTGGTTGGAGGACAATTGCTGAGTATCCCATCAACTTACACCACGGTAACATCAGGTTTAAACGTGACTTACTCTTTTGAGAAAATAACTCCTTAAACACACTACAGACGAGATCATCATCTTAAAATTCATGAATGGTCTCGTCAAGAATCCATACTTTTGGGCCGAACACTTCGACCACTTCCAAGAAAACCTTTCGAGGCGTTTAACTCTGAGCAAACGAGTTTTTTTTATCATCAAACCGGGATCACAATAATTTGGTACGAAGGATGATGAAACATGTACTAAGGGATGCTGGAGGATCTAGCTAAAGACAAAATCGTCAAATCCACCAACTATGCAAAGGTGATCGGATTTAAGAAAATCTTTCGGTTTTGTATCAAGAGAACACCTCTCAGAACAAATCGCCACTGGGTTTTGGAGCATTTTAGGGCTTCCAAAAAAGGAAACAAATCTTGGGTAATTTGCAAAGTAAGACTGTTTTTCAACTCAAACAATAAGCACGGTTTTGGGGAATCACATGTCAAAGATTAACTCTACATTACCTGGATTTGACTTGCTTGCTTGTCCTTGGTATCACGATGGACTTAAACACAAAAGAGCTCTTGTACTTATATATCATTTGTAGAAACAATGGGAAAGGGTATACTACTACTTGGCCTCAAGAGATCACTACGGACATTTATCACCTCCATCCAATGACAGTGTTTGATCTTCTTAATGAGCAGTATGTGAAACGTGGCATGTTTGGTTTTGTGAACTGGACTGAAGAAAGTGAATGTGATGATGGCAATATTGGTTGGAGGACAATTTCTTAGTATCCCATCAACATACACAACAGTAACATCGAGTTTAAACGTGACTTGCTCTTTGGGAAAAGAACTCATTAAATACGCTACAGACGAGATCATCATCTTAATGTTCCTGAATGGTCTTGTCGAGAATCCATACTTTTGGGCCGAACACTTCGACCGCTTCCAAGTGATTCCGAAGAAACCATTCGAGCTGTTTAAGTCTGAGCGAGCGAGTTTCGTTATCATCAAACTGGGATCACCAGAATTTGATTTGAAGGATGATGAAGTATATACTGAGGGATGCTGGAGGATCATAGCTAAAGATAAATCGTCAAATCCACCAACTCTGCAAAAGTGATCGGATTTAAAAAAATCTTCCGGTTCTGCACCAAGAGAACACCTCTTAAAACAAATTGTCACTAGGTTTTGGAGCATTTTAGGGCTTCCAAGAAATTAAACAAATATTGCGTAATTTGAAAAATAAGACTATTTTTCTACTCAAAAGATAAGCACGGTTTTGGGGAATCACATGTCACATATTAACTCTACTTTACATGGATTTGACTTGCTTCCTTGTCTTGGGTATCACGATGGACTTAAACATGAAAGAGATCTCTTGTACTTAGCTATCATTTGTAGCTACAATGGCAAAGAAAATACTACTACTTGGACTCAAGAAATCACTACATAGATTTATCACCTTCTTCCAGCGATAGTGTTTGATCTTCTTAATAAGTAGTATGTGAAACGTGGCATGTTTATTTTCGTGAACTAGACTGAAGAAAGTGAATGTGATGATGACAATATTGGTTGGAAGACAATTTCTGAGTATCCCATCAACTTACTCCACAGTAACATCGAGTTTAAATGTGACTTGCTCTTTTGGGAAAAGAACTCCTTAAACACGCTACAGACGAGATCATCATCTTAATATTCATGAATGGTCTCGTCAAGAATCCATACTTTTGGGCCAAACACTTCGACCGCTTCCAAGTGATTCTGAAGAAACCTTTCGAGTTGTTTAAGTCTGAGCGAGCGAGTTTTGTTATCATCAAACCGGGATCACCATAATTTGGAATGAAGGATGATGAAGCATGTACTGAGGGATGCTGGAGGATCATAGCAAAAAAAATCATCAAATCCACCAACTCTGCAAAGGTGATCGGATTTAAGAAAATCTTTCGGTTCTGCACCAAGAGAACACCTCTTAGAACAAATCGTCAGTGGGTTTTGGAGCATTTTAGGCCTTCCAAGAAAGGAAATAAATCTTGCGTAATTTGCAAAGTATGATTGTATTTGTACTCAAAAAATAAGCACGGTTTTGGGGAATCACATGTCACAGATTAACTCTACTTTACCTGGATTTGACTTGCTTCCTTGTCTAGGGTATTGATATACCTCGTTTATACCGACTTATAGCTTACTAATTCATATGTTTTCTTTAGCCTTTGTTGTGTTTTTAGAGTCCTTTCAGGTACAAAACGCAAGGATACTTTGGATTCCACGTGATGAGCAAGATTGGAGCTTAACTTTAGATTTTTCCACTACGAGATAAAGGATCGATCGATCAACACCAAGATCGATCGATCACACTTCAAAAGAGGAAATTATGCTCGATCCATTGATCGACTTCTCATGTCTGACACGATCAACCTCAATCCATCTATATCGTGCGCACAATCCACTGCACGACCGAGTACTCATAGATCGAGCGAGCTATTTAAAAAGAAGTTAAGCACGATCTTTTTCACATTTTGGAAGCTTCATGATCGGATGAAGGAACATTGACCGATCGAGCAGTATATTCATACTCAATTGGCAATGTCAACGTATAGGTTCACCAGCTAAGCAAAATCTTCAACATGATACACCAAGGGTTGAGTTCTTATCTGCTAATGTTGGTGGTGTGCTCAAATCCATTAGATAACAAAAAGTTTCTTATTGAATCATCTATTATCTTTTATTTCAGTGTAATAAAGAAGAAATACATTACTATACTATGAAGGAATGGATCAAACACAAGAGGCTACTTCGTATGGTCATTTATGGATGTATACAAGCTTATAGGATAGTATGAGTATGGTTATGGATTATACTCATTGGTACTGTGATTTTCTCAAAGGCAAAACCGGTATTCTTGATTCCCAAAGCATCATAGAATTGCAAAGCAATGTCTATTTTTCCTTAGAGTGTTGCATTTGCATATTTGGATAAATTCACTGTGCATTTGTATAAACCTAGTGAATTTCTCCATTTTCTCATATGCCAATAAAATCGATACAAGGTTCTCATGTGTTGTTATGACACTTACATTTGTGTACTTGACTTTCAACTTGTCATCTAAGTCTCTCACGTATCTCTGTTTGCTTGATTTATTTTATCACTAATGATTCACATCTCATCATATTCCAAATCAATGGTTATAGAGAGTTAAGAAGACTAAATCCACTGTTACTAGTTCTTGTTATTTCATGATTCTGAGCAATATTAATGGGAAGATGAATCAAATAACATGTTTTAACCCTATCATGCGTTGTGTTTGTCTACATAAGGCATATCTTGCACATTGTATATATAAATTTTAGGAATCAGAATCTTTTGGATAATAAAAGAATCAATAAATTTTAAAACTAATGGTATTATTCTATAAATTGATCAGAAGGAATGTTTCCCCAACTAGTTTGTCCTTCATCAATTTCACGTCTTTGTCCAGTTGAAAATGATGCACACATGTTCTCTACAAATCCTTGATCAATAAATCCAGCACAATTGATGGATGCAACTAGTAAACGTTGTTAATAACTTCCTCTCATATTAAAAAAACGTGTGTATAACATAAGTAATATTATATCATTTAAATAAATGACATTATATAAAGTCAGTTATTAACAAAATGATAAATTATACGTGATTTAATATCATTTATAATAAATAACATATTATTGCATCTTTTACAACCATTCGAGACATCACATATAATATGATGAAAATAATTGCATAAACTGCTTAAATTGACACTAATTATTTGAGTTACCACTTTTAAAATTATTATTATAAATGATATAAATAGTAGTTTTTTCGATTAATTAAATTGATGCAAATAAATGATCCTATTGTAGTGTCATGACCAAGTATCCAACAAATGGTAGCATCTAAAAGTCATGGTCATGTAATGTAGCAAATGAAACATGTGAGAAATAATTGCGCAACAACATATCTACTTCAGATTTCAAAAGCATGCGATTTTGCAGACTACAATAAGATTATCCGTACTAATCATGCACACTAAATGAATATATTTGTAGTTTAATGTGTGTAAATACACATATGTAACTATTTATATTGATTTATGATATTTATTTATCTTTTCATATCATGGTTAAATCTATATTTTAAAATTTATGTTAATTTATTTTGTACTTAATTATATTTACTAAAAAAAATTGTTACCTGTTTTATAATAAATGATGATACATAATGTACATATACATATTTCTTTTACTCCCATTAACATAGATTATCATGTATATATATTACGACCTATATTATAATACTAATTATTATTTAGAGCCTCTTCAAAACAAGTTCTTTTTGCAGCTTTTTTAAACTGTGATTTTAATATAAGTTGATGACACATATTGTTAAAATGAAAATGGGAGAAAGTCACAGTTTTGCCATATGAAAAAATGTATTAATCAAATCTCAGTTTTTCAAAACAAATATATACCTAAATGGAAAAAAAAAAGCAATTAATATTTTACATGTATTGGTTTCATTCATGAATTTGCTACTAACGTATGATGTTTCATATTATGGTTTAACTTGCTACTAACGTTAAACACAAAAAAATCATGTGATCTTTAATTTTACAAAAGAAAAATGTGTGTACATAGAATGTATGTATAAGATGATCATTACATCCATACTAAAGAAGCTAGTTACTTATGGTTTAGTGGGGTCGCTAAGTTTGATAACGCACAACACTTAACTCTCCTTCACTTTTTTGAGAAACCTATAATTCAACTTACATTCACATCATTACCTTCAAGAACATATCCCCGTCTCTTTCTTTCTAAAAGCTTTAAAGCTCACTTGAAACCAATAGGCTTACCATTCAATTGTCTTGATCAGTTTATCATGTGATCAGAGCCGGTTCAACATTTATATTGACCCCTGAGCAAAATTTTTATTTTTTATTTTTAATATAAATATTAAAGATCTAGGAACCACCTTCACATTCCATCAGTTCTACCACAAGTCTTTGTTCGGTTAGCGAAAATGCACATTCCATAATCTAGAAAGTTTTCATCTTGAGTATTCACAAACTTCGATTGATGCAAGTGGTAAGAAAATCTTTCAGAGGAAGTTTTTTTTATGTCAACAATGCATATGTAAAATTCTCCTATTAAGCATAACTAAATATGTTTCCCGTGTTTTTATATAATTATAACAAAGTATATTATGCATATTAGTGGGTCTGATTTTGAAAACGATCGTTTGGACTTTATTAATGTTCGTTCAAAAAATTGCTTTCAAACAGAGCTCAATTATGGTAGTGTTGGAAACAACTATTGTTTGTAAATAAATACAAACTATAATTTATTTTTGCTTTTTACGTAAATTATGGACTAAAAACAATATATAATTCATATTATAGTTCATGAAATTTTTTTATTAGTTTATATTTATTAAAATTGTCATTTATTAGTATGCAAATATTTTTTAAATAATAATTGTAATCTATTTTTATATCACAAATATTAAACTTTATGTTATTACATAATTTTTAAGATTAATTATTTAAATCAAAATTTACTTACTAATTTTAATTTTATTATACTATTCAACCGTTGCATTGTCAGCTCAAATGATCTATGTTCGAAAACTTCTTTTACTAACTGCTATATTCAAATTGTCATTTTCAAACGACTTCCATTTTAACTATTTTACATTATATCGCTTGTGAATTGATCTATAAGAATACGATTTTTGTGACCTCAACAACTAGAGTAAAATCATTGGATAGTGTTTCCGAGCTATTTGGCTTACATGTTCTAGTTTATAACTTAGTTATCTAAATTTTGATTTCACCTCTATAAAGTGGAAGTTAAAAATATAGAATTTATGAGTGGATTTGAGCTATACATTGGATCTTCTTGATCCAAGACAATTAGTAACAGATATTGTTTTGAGACTGTAATTAAAAAAATGGTATTAGAATATGGATTATACATATTGAAGGAGTGAACCATGTGATAAATTCACACCGAGAGGAAGTGTAGAGCCTCTTGAAGTGATTACATTATTTGTAATAAGTAATGTATTATGTATAATATATTTGTTCAATTTTCTATATGATTACTTCAAACAATGTAACCAATCAGGATTCTTAGTCAATTTTTTCTTTTTTCTTTTCAAATTTTAAATTGATCAAATCTTTTATAAATAAATAAGGAAAACAACTACGCAAACAAAAACACTGATGAAGCAAATCTCAACTTTTGAAAAAAAAAAAGAATACCCAAACGGTCAAAAACGACCGAAACCTTACTCAATCAACTAAATTCCAAGTCATATCATTCTCAAAGATCCAATGGCAAACTTCAATCAGACCAGGACTCGAACCTAAAGCCACGAAAGCTCCATGACTCGGACTCCATGCTGACGTGTCAACATGACAGATGGCAACACCATGATTAATCTTCTCTAAACTCTCCGGGTCAAGTATATCCGTTTCGTAAACCCGTACCCGTGGAACCGAATGACAATAATATAGTAAATACGGGTACAAACTTTGATGACACGAAACTGCTCTCGTTACATCTCCACCGTTGATTCCTTTGACTTTTCCAATCATGATCTTCTTCGTTGACCCAACAACATTCTCCGTCGTCCTCACTACAACGTCGTGTCCAAGCACCGACGTAGCGAAATCTATCATATCCTCCGCTGATCCAACGCAGCGCTTCGTCTCTCCGTAACTCGGTGGTCTCTCACACTCAGAAACCGCCGCAGAAATTATCCCCGCCATTGAAGAATTCTCTCCGGCGCCGAAGATTCTCCGAATCTCATTAACCTTAGAAGAAGAAAACGGTAAATTCGAAACAATGGTTCGGGGTAAAAACGTCCTTTTAGGCATTTTATCTCTAATATCCGGCATTTTCATTGTAGTTCCTTCTTTCAACATTGACTCTCTAAAGAATTTACCCTCCTCAACCCATTTATTTACCGTTTTGCCACTAGAACTCGCATTATTAGAGTAATGCGCAAAAACGACGCCGTCTTTAGTATACTCCTTGAAACTTGGTCCTTGGCCATAAGTTTTGAAGCTCACGTTTCCTCTGACGTTACCTTCGCCGTAACCGGTGAAATTATCGGAGCCGAGATTGAAAGATTTGCCGTAATTCACGAAATTAACCATCTCGTTGTTTGATTTTTTGGCGTAGGAAGAGAACGAATCTACTCCGATGTTAGATTGGTCTCTGTAGCTTTTAAACTCATAAACGGCACCGTTTGCTCCGTCGCCGTATCTTTTGAATTCGTTAACCGGATTATTCCCATCGCCACCGTAACTCGTGAAACTGTCGTTAGCTCCGTTAGCTGTAGTGCCGTAACCGGTGAAACCCGATTTCACTACATTTGACCCGGTTCCGTAACTCGAGAACTCATTCGGAGCTCCGTTTCCGTTTTTGCTATAGCTTGTAAATGTTTGAGATCCGGAGTTTCCGTTTGTTGAGTAAGTTGTGAAGGATTGAGATCTTCCGTTGGATTTATCGGAGTAAGAAGTGAATCTTCCGTTTGGTTCATTGGCGTTTGTGTGGTAATTTGTGAAATCGCCGGAGCCTCCGGTGGTTCCGGTGGCGTAAGATGTGAAGCTTTGATCAGCGACGTTAACTTCATCGGCGTAATTTGAGAATTTATCGTCGTGTCCGGCGGAATCACGGCTGTATCGTTGGAATGAATCGACGGCGATGTTGTCACCACCGGAATAGTTTTTAAATGAATCAGCTCCACCGAGACGATCTGAGCCGTAGCTGGTGAAGTTTTTGCCGCTGTAGATAGCGAAATTGACGTCATCGTCGTGTTTATCGGAGTGAGAATGAGCGACGGCGAGCTCAGGGAAACAGAAGAGATTCGCGGCGGAGCAGAAATTGGATTCGTGTAGCGCGTGACGTGAAGCGAGTGAAGAGAAGCGCGTGGATTCCACGGCTGTTAATGGAGAAGCTTTAGAGAAGAAAAAAGAAGGTTTAGTTGAATCTCCATTGATGTGATTGTTCCAATATCGAATCAAAGAAGCTTTCGGTGTGAATGGATTCTCCGAAACCGTGAAGTTTCCGGTGGTTTCTTTAGCTCCGGCGAAATGGACCTACAAATAAACGCAAAATTGTTAGATTAAAACGGTTCTAATCAAAATGTTAATTAAAACAAAAGATGAATTTTTTTTTACATGAGAAGATGATAAGAAGCAGAAGAAGCAGAGGATTAGAGCTGCTTCGATGTTGTTCATCTTCTCTAGTTAGAGAGATTATTGGTTGAGAAGAAGAAAAAGGATGAAGAGAGAGACTTAAGAGTTCACTATGATTTCATGAGGAGAGACTCTAAGTATTGAGACTATACTATGAAGTATGAAGTAAGATTAAGTTATAAACTTGAGAATTATACAGTAGATTTTGTTTTTATCAACTTTATTAGATAAATTAGGATTAAAAATATGTAGTAATTACTTTTTTTTATCAACTTTATTAAAATTGTGATATATCTATTGTAATTGTAATTTAATTCGAATTCAATAATTTGCGAGCATTTTTTTTTTGACAACTGCGAGCATTTTGTTTATAAAATGCATATTTAAACTTCTTGGAAAGATAATATGAAAAACGAAAAATTCTAAATCTAATTATTGACGATAGCAAATGGCTCTTAGACTAGTGGTAGACGGTAAGTCCACATAAGGTAACTTATTTGTACAACCAAAAATGGAATATCCTGCCTACATTATGTAGGAATTTGGCTATTATACCGGTCAGTTATGGCTTAATAGAATTTACCGTTGACAAAAAAAATGTTGACGATAAAAAAAAAATTCTATGAAAATTGTACCATTTATAAACTATCAACAACAAAACTAATCTATTGTTCAAAATATATATGAAATTACATAATTATCTAGATTCTAACTTCATTATAAAAGCTGACATATGTACATTTATATTTAGTTCAGCTGTTGAGGTTATATATTGAGAATTAAGAGTATCAGCATTGTTGAACTTCCCATGGGGTTCATAGAAAAAAAAAAAAAAAAATTGAAACGCGGAGCCAATCACCTTCCGCCACATGGCGAATCCGTGCCTCACAGACTCTTAATTAAGAGCCGGGCTCCCATGTGGCAGCCCCTGATTGACTCTACGTTTTGCAATTTTTTATTTTTATTTTTCCCCTAAAAACTCCTCCTCTTTGGACCCCATTGATGCTCTAAGCATTTTGTTTTTCAAGTTCGTTAGGTGTTTTGAAAGAACGTTAATCTAGAGCACACTGTTTTTATCAATGGATAAATAGGTCAAAAGCTAACAAAATAAACAAAAAGCTTTAGCTGGTATAACTAAACTTATAAGAAAGTCAAAAAAGGGAGACATACTAATTTATAACATATATATATTTAATTAAAACAGTAAAAGAAAGAATCTGAATAGCTAAATAAAGGCTGCATAAAGTACATTAAAGATAAATCTCTCTCCAATAGTTAGTATGAAAAAAGATCATAATTATATGAAAGTGAACAAATAAAGAAAAAGAAAAAGCTGAAAGAGACTGCTTGTGGCTGAAGAAATACAGAAAGTAATCAGACAAAAAATTAATTAGTTAATTTATAAGATTATTGAAAATTAGTTGTTTTTGATTAGTTCTAGTTCTTGTATTTCGTGTTAATGAATAATGATAGTTTTTGAAACACTGAATTTGGTATTAATGAACTTGGCTCCTTGAACTCTGGCTCCTTGAACTCTGGCTATATAAATTATAAACTATAGAGCTTCATTAATGCACTGTACTTGTATATATTTGGAAATTAATTTAGAACATACTATCTGTTAAGAGTTCCTTCTAATTGGTGACTTTATAATTCTGTCTTCCACCAAAACAAAAGATTCTTAAAATTTGTGCTATATTACATTGTTTTCTTCTCAGTTTATTCGAAAGTACAGAATTCTATATCTAATGTCTTCTCATGTTTGGACCAATTTTCTTTCCAAGACCAGACAAAAGGATTATGTATTGGGATTTTGGGACTTAAAAATTTACGTAATTTTTATTAAGGTATTAATAAAACGTAATGAAATATAACATGGATTAAAAACAAATCTTAAGAGCCAAAAAATATTATAATTTTTTTGGAATAGAACATGAAGATAAAAATCTCTACGAATAATGAAAAAAAAAACATAAATATAGATCAAAATAATTTAATAGGTTGTACAAATCACAGATTGAATAAAACAAAGTAAAACACAAAAATATTTTGAAAGTTAACTATAAAATCTTATATTTTATGTTATATACACAAGCTTATAAATCTATATTATATTATACCCAATAAATTATTTTTATAACGTTTTATATAACTTATAAATTTATTATTTATAAAATTTTATAAAATAATTTATAAACTTCTATTTACAAGATCTCTTATAAAATCTTATAAATTTATAAAATAAAATTTAAGATTAAAAAAAATTTGGTGGGAAATTTTTTTTTTGAAAAAAAATTCATAAAAAAGAATTTTAAGACAATTTTTGTCATTTTTATTAATTGGGGGTATTTTTGCAAAAACAAAAGTAAAGAAGCACTTTAATGAAATGTTACAACAAAAAAATATTACTCAAAATTTTTTTTTTCTAAACTAGATTTCACGTTTAGCTTTTATAATAATCGTTCTAATAGAAATTTATAAAACAAAAACCCTAGACATGTCACATATCAATTTCAAAAAGAAATGCTACATATAAAAAAGTGCCATGAACCATGATTTTGTGTTCTTAGGATGATCACCCACTACAAATATTTTATCACCATAACACATATTTTTCATAATATAAAAATATTATTACAAAGTTATAACCGTTTTGAAATGGTTATAAAAAAATGTCATAAATACATATTAATAAAAGAAACATCATAATATACTTGTAATGAATAGATATAGTAACAATTTTGTAACAAATTTACATAATATAATTACAATAATTCTTAAAAAATAAAATTAATAACAAAATTGTACTTAAAATATTACAAATTATTACTTATATTTATAGTGATAATTTGTCACGATAATTTAAACTTTTTGTAGTGATTACTCATGTATTATATACTCACGAAGCATATATATCAATTTCTTAAAAACTTTGAAGTTTAATATAAGATTGAATATATGTTGGAAATGGATCATCAAATTCGAAGAAATATGTAGTGGAGGCTAACGTGCGACCAATGTAACTTTGGTACATTTAATAGTATACTTTTGTTCATTAATGGCCATAGAACCTCGAAATTTTGCACTTGGTGCGATGATGGGCTCTCCGATGTTAGCCGACAATAAAATTAAATATATATTTATAGTAATAAGTACATAGTAGAACAAAGGAATATAACTTTTACATATCACTGGATATAAACGGGTTTATAAAAAATGATATATATATATATATATATTATATTCTAGATAATATTTAAGAATTTTATTGATTAGTAATTTTTGAAATTCAATTTTATATAAAAGGATATTGCAAAATTTTAAATTGTTGAATATAGTATATGGAATAATCTTATTGAAAGTAATTTTTGAAATCTAAATGATATGATACTGCAAAATTTTAAATCGTTTAATTTAACATGTGAAAAAATCTCAGTGATTATTAACTTTAATAATACAACATTATATAATTTAATAGAATTTCAGAATTTTGTTGATTACTAATTTTTCAAACCTAACTTTATATAATAAGATGTAATAGGATACTAAAAAAATTTGAATTGTTTAATTTGACATGTGGATGAATTTCATTGATTAATAACTTTTAAACCTAACTTTATAAAATAAGATAGTATTTATGAATCATGTTGATTATAATATTTGAAACACAACTTTATATAATACGATACTTTTAAAAAAATTGAATCGTTAAATTTGACATATGGAAGAATCTCGCTGATTACTAACTTTTTAAACCAACTTTATATATTAAGATATATAATAAGATTATATTTCAAAATCTTGTTGATTAGTAGTTTTTGAAACCTAACGGTATCACCTAACTGTATATAATAGGATATTAAAAAAAGTTGAACTGTTGAATTTGACATATAGAAAAATCTGGTTAATTACTATTTTTTAACCAACTTTATATAATATAATATGATTGTGAATTTTAAATAATTATCATTTGCAATAAAAAAACTAGAACTTAATAAAATAAAATCGAAGGTAAAAAATAAAGTAGAATATTGAATCCTATGCATTGTCATCTTTATCTTTGTCCAAAGGTGAATAATGTAAATCTTGATTATGTATATCCCTGTGATTTACTTAAGGATGTTTGCTTAGCTGTATATTGATATGTTTTACAGACAAATAACATAAAATGAATCAACATGTTATGGTTGTCACTATGATTTTGTTTATATGTAGATTACAATATAACATATACTATAAAGTATTTGATATATTAATTAATTGTCAAAGCTTTTTAAAATTTTAATATGTGTTTCTTCATAATATGGACAAAATGGTGAATAACAAAACATATCTTTCCACAAAGAGAGATACCAAGCCGAATTGAGTTTTATTATTGCATCACATTTAATGAAAAAGTCTGAAAGAACGCAAGAATCTGTGTGGTTTGTTCTATGTTTTGTTTTTGAGTTTCATTTGGTTTGGAATTTTCTGCGGCTTTAATTGTCTTTTTACTGTATTGATTATTTATTTAAATGAATATTGTAATGTTATATAGACTTTAGTTTATTTATCTGTTTTGTTTTTTCAAGATCATCTGGAAGAATATTTTCTTTTGTTTTACTTGATATTTTTGGTGTTTTACAATCCTTGTTTGACTACTAAACAGTGTGCGAATCTTTTGAAACTGACTTTTCTCATATAAATATTTTGGGAAAAAGAAATCTACTAATGAAGCCATACAGATGAAAGTAAAAGAAAAAAAAACATAAACAAAGGAATGATCTAGTGGCAAAAGCGTCACAAAATGCTATTTGAGATGCTTTTTACGACTACAAACAGGTGTTGCAAAATCATTGTCAGTAATAGAAATCGTCGTAAATTGTCGTCTCAAATCGGAAATGATACCATGATAATTTTAGAAGATGAAAGAAAAATGTAAAACTGAGCTTTACTAACTTGATACTGGATAATTACAATGATCAGACTGACTCTTATTTTATAGAGGCTTTACAGAGGGATATAGAAGTGTCACAATAATTACGATGCCTCTTCAATGTTTATTGATTGCAGAAGAGAGTAAAGATTTTGTTGGGACAATGACTTTTGCTTTGCAGGTACGTTACAACCTTCGGAGATGTGTGGGCTTTCTTTGGACTGGGCCCTAAAAGCGAAATTTGCAACTTGCTCTTCTTAATTATGTTCAAAACTTAAAAGTATTTTCACAAATGTGAAGGGAACAACTCTCCTTAAAACTCTTATTTATAGAGTAGGCTAATCTCTCTAATCTAATAGGAATTACCTGAATCTAATCGTAAACGAATTTGGTGTTATCTCTAGTAACTAAATCTTATCTAAAGATAACTTGAAGCATAAATTAAGGAATTATCCAACATTCATCCCCGTAATTCCGACTTGAATTCCGGGAGTAATGATCTCGAGTGACGTTTTGTACAGTCGGTTTGATCATCTTGTAACTTGTACTAATAGTTTTCCTCGTGAGTCTCTAAGGTGTAGTCGATCTCCTTTCATCTTAACTTCACATCCATTCTCAGTTGCTTGTCCAAGACTTATGATATTATGCTTCAACTCGGGTATAAAATAAACGTTTTTGAGTACCTTTCTCTATCCGGTTTTGCAATAAACGTGATAGATTCTTTCCCAACTATATTAACATATGACCCATCTCCAAAGTTTACTTTTCCTTTGACGAATTCATCTACCTTAAAGAAGAATTCTTTGTTTCCCGTCATGTGATTACTTGCTCTGTTGTCAAGGTACCAAATTTTCGATTTCGAGCCTTCTTTACTTGTCTCATAAGCTTTAGGGAAAACATTATCTTCATTCAAGAACACAATCTCATGAACATAAAGGGATTCTTCTTCAACTTCTTCTTCTTCCTCTTGATGTTCACTAAGAGTTACTTCTTGACCCTCTCTAGGTCTATCGGGACATGCTGAAACAAAATGCCCCGACTTGTCACATCTCCAACATATCACTTTGGATCGATCTTTACTTTCCCTTTTTCATAGTTTTTGGTCTCTTACTCTTGGTGTCGGTTACTTGATCTTCTTCAACCCCTTCCTTGACCTCGACCTCCACGTCCTCGGCCTCGACTTCCTCATCTTTCTTCTCTTCCATTGTTTGAAAACATAAGTTTTCTTTGCTCTTCCACATGTTTGTTTTTCGCATTAATTCTTTCTTCAAACGCTTTAATTCTCCCGATTATCTCTTCGAACCTTATTATCTTAAGGTCTAAGACTTGTTCTAGAGAAGCAACAATGTGAATATACTTATCCACCGGTAATCCAATAAGAAATTTCCTGACAAGTCTTGTTTCACTAATCATTCTCCAAGTGAGGCCGATTGAGATCCAATTCCGCAAATCTTTCCCGCAAATTCATCAATCGTGTCTTTGTTACTCATCGTCAATCTTTCTAGATCCGCTAGTAGGGTTTGTAACCTTGCTTCCTTCACACGATCAGCTCCTTGATACCGTGATTTAATAGCATCCCAAAGCCTTTTAGCCGTATCCTGATCTCCGATTTACAAGATGAGTTCTTCGAGAATAAAGCTATGGCTGTGACATTTTTCTTTACGTCCGTAGATCATGGTTCAATTGTTTCCCATACTTCACTAACTCAAAGTGTAATCTTCATTCTAATCGCCCAAACTGTGTAGTTTGTTGATGATAACATAGGACACTGGATCGATGGAACTCCAAGGTCCTTTTGCGGTGTTTATTGGATCACATCTCCCATCCTTGGCTATGTGCGATTTCTCCTTGCTAAATCGGATCTTTGACTCAAGCTATGATACCAATTAAAAGTGAGACTTGCAAAAGACTTTTAAAGAACTTGCTCTTCTTTATTGATTAAGAAACTTGCTCAAAACTTAACCAAAATACTTTCACAAATCTTAAGGAACAACTCTCTCCAAGACTCTTATTTATAGACTAGACAAATCTCCCTAATCTAATAGGAATTACATGAATCTAATCCTAAATGAATTTGGTGTTATCACTAGTAACTAACTCTTATCTAAAGATAACTTAGAGCCTAAGCTAAAGAATTATCCAACATGCCTTGCTGAGTCTAGGTGATAAAGGACTTGGACTAACACTTTACACATATTTATAGTTAGATTACTATAATTATAAGACGAAATTTATAATCTAAAACATATTTAATTTTTTTTTTATCTATTATAATGTAATAAGAAAGAATCAAACTCATAATATCAAATTATTAGGTAAATCATCATAATTATCAAACTAAGAGAAATTTGATTATTAGACTATTTAAATTGCATTGGCCCTTCTGAACAAGTAAACATTCATGTCGTCATTGGGATCTATTCAGCTCTCGATATGGTCGTATCAACCCAAAAGCTAGAGGTACAAAACATGATTTATTGATTCAATAACATAACTTTGTTGTTATATGACTTATTCTTTTTTGCTTGCTTTTTTTTTTGTTTTTGTTTTCTGATGAAATGTACAAATTATATATCATCAAAAAGAGAGTTTACACACAAGAATATGATCCAAAGAAAAACCTGAACAAGAATAATGAATTAGAGAGTTCTAAACTTCAAACCATCTCTGAAGAAGGTTATGAAGCCTATGAGGGTGAGTATAGTGTAAAGAAGAAATCTGGTTACGGATTTGCTTATCTATAGCTTGAATAACAATCACAGCTTCAGTCCAAGGCTTCCCGTGAATCCTGGAATTACGTTCCCACCAAATATAATATATAGAGCCTTGAAAAGCAAGCTGAATGTGAACTCTGTCCAAACTACCAAAGCCAGAGCTAGGAAGATCGGATACAGTATCAGCCCAATCAGAATTGATGGAAGCTCCAAGTAAGTTACTGCATGAATCAAAATTCCCTCGCTTTGGTTCATTTCATTTATCTGATATATTTACATTGAGATCCACATCCCAAAAAGATGTTATTAAATTTTAATTTCGTTGGATATGTTATCAGGAATTTGACAGCCTTCCAGAGAGTCGAGAAGATGAAAGTATCATAGGTGCCTTAATGTTTCGTTTAATGGAACTATAGCCACCTATATACTCTGAGCGATTATGCAGTTTTGAAATACTTGGTGAGCTAAGCTAATTTAGGTAACAAATCTTTGTGACTCCAGAAATATCTAAAAGAGATTTTTTAGATTCTTATGTAGGCGTGGCTTAGGTTTCCTAGGTTTGACATAGATGTATACATATATATATGTGTGTTCATCATAAAGTTTTTTTTTAAAAACCATTATATCTCAGAACATTTTTCAACTTCCAAATTTTGCGGTTTTATGTATCAATATATAGGGCACAATATTTTTTCTAAAACAAATGTCTAGTTGTTCATCAATTTAATTAATTCTCCTTTAATTAAAGTTTCACCAACTAGATAATTATTTGGCTTACTTATAAATGAAGGTTTAGCAAAAATCTAGTGGGCGTTTAGGTTTAAAAGGTTTGGAATTTATGGTTTAAAGTTTAAATTTTCTGAATTAAAAGTTTAGTATTACACTTTAGAGTAATTTTTTTCTGGACTTCTGCTTATATTTAACTTAGTTGTAGTTATAGTATATACATTGTTAACAAAGTAAACGCGGAAGGTGATTTTTTTCTTTTCTAACATCATTATAATCTTGTAGACCTACCTTGAAGAAGCTGGACTTTAGGTATGTGTTCAGGAAGTTGATGAATGTTTTCCCGATATAGAGGAAATTGAATTTTCAATAGTTCCTCAATGTTTTCATTCATCTCTCGAGTTTGTTGTACTGGAGATACAAAGCCAAGTTACAAAGACACCAAATAGCTTGAAAGTATATATATATTGCTTATCATCATATATATATATATATATATTTTACCATACATATAAATCTTTATAAATTTAAATTTTTGTAAGAGTATTAAATAAAAAAAAACCTTAAATAGAAATAAAAATATTAATATAGAAGACATAATCAAAAATGAATTTAACACACCAACAATTTGATATATTATTGTAATTTTTATTTAGATTTTGTTTCTATTTTTGTTATTGTGTAATATTATGATGTAATGTTTTAGTAACTAATATTGATTGTAATATAGTAAATGTATGTTTCATGGTTAATTATAAAAAAATTATGATCCTAATTAATTATGACATTTGAAAAAAATGTTTTAAAGGTTATCTTTTTTGTTTTTTTGTGAACCTTAATCCACGGCCGTGATTTCCAGGATTCTCCACTCACGGCGAACAAGTAATTTTGTTTTCTTTCTCCCTCTAGTCGATTTTATGCTCATTGATCTCAACTTCTTTCGATGTTTGATTTCGTGTATGTGTAATGTTTTAGTAACTAATATTGATTGTAATATAGTAAATGTATGTTTCATGGTCAATTATAAAATATCATGATCCTAATTAATTATGATTACATTTAAAAAAATTTGATTTAAAGGTTATCTTTTTTGTTTATTTTGTGAACCTTAATCTATAAAGGTTATCATTAGTAAAAATAAGAAGTTAAAAAACCTCATACCTCATATTGACTATTACTAGAGGCTTCCTTGACTTTTGATAGGTTTGACTTTTGAGTCTATTGACAATTCCGGTTTATCAATTTCTATAGTTACTTAAACCGGAAAAGTTAATTTAAGTGAATTTAAAGACCAGTATTATTTTCGGAAGAAACCAACTTTAAAAGCTTCTTGTCATAAAACGCTTCGAGAACTTTTGATCTTCTCTTTGAGCACTTCTTCGTGATTGCGATTGTCTCATATCGATTTCCGTGTAAGCAGTGGCCTAAATCGCGAAAGAATTCCACGGCCGTGATTTCCAGGATCTCCACTCATGGCGAACAGGTAATTTTGTTTTCTTTCTTCCTCTAGTCGATTTTATGCTCATTGATCTCAACTTCTTTCGATGTTTGATGTCGTGTATGTGCTGCGTTTCGATACTTTTTGAACCGATTTTCCTGGTTGATGGTATAAATCATATGCCATTAAAGACACTGCAGCAAACAGAAGGTTTGCCATCGAAGACACCACAACAAACCGAAGGATCGAAACCTCTGGAGCAAGCAGAAGGTTCAAAGTTTTCAGAAGAATCAAAGCCTCTGGAGCACACCAAAGGTTCACTCACAATAAAGCAATCAAAGTATCTGATCCAAAGAGAAGGTTCAAAGACAAAAGAAGAATCTCATGAAAGTGACGGTCTCCTCTCTGCAACAAGAAGACGCCATTGTGGTCCTCCATATATAAGAGATCAGAGTAGGCTAATGATTCTAAAGAATCGTTTTCAACATTTAGCATCAGTTAATTAGAGAGATGAAGTTATATATATAAGTATGTAATGAAAACAGAATGGATTTAAGAGACAATTTGTATGTTTTTGCTTTGAAACAAAGAAACTTCTTCTTCTCTATTTTACTTTCATAGTATCAGAGCCATGGATGGCTCTACTGAACTTTTCACTCCAGCTCTGCTAAGCATCTCTCAAGTTGTTACACTAAAGTTTTCATCTTCAAACTATCTGCTATGGAAAACTCAAGTCGAATCTTTTCTCTCAAGCCAAATGTTGTTGGGACATGTTACAGGATCCACTCCTCGTCCTCCCTCTACAATCATAACAGGAACTGGGACTGCTACTGTTGAAACAGCAAACCCAGAGTTCACTAAATGGGTCAGAAACGATCAGCTCATCATCGCTTGGCTGCTGGGGTCTCTTTCTGAAGAAGCTCTACGAGTAGTATATGGGCTGCAGACAACTCAATAAGTCTGGCTCTCTCTTTCTTCTCGCTTCAACAGAGTCTCTGCCTCAAGGAAATTCTCTCTTCAGAACAAACTACAAAGCTGCGTTAAAGCCGAGAAAACAATGGAAACCTATTTGTCCGATATTAAGTTAATATGTGATCAACTTGATTCTATTGGTTTCCCCCTCTCAGATCAGGAAAAAATCTATGGTATGTTACACGGTCTTGGGAAAGAATATGAATCTGTCTCTACAATCATTGAGCATTCTGTGGATCAACACCCTGGACCAACTTTTGAAGATGTAGCCTTCAAACTTACAACTATTGAAGACAAGCTGCAGACTTACACTGAGTCGTCTACCGTGACACCTCGCTTAGCCTTTAACACTGAATACAACTACTCAAACAAAGGCAGAGGATAGAACAATAGTACAAGAGGAAGAGGTTCTTCATACTCTACTAGAGGAAGAGGTTTTCAACAGCAAGGTCAAGGAGCTTCTGGTCCAAGTTCTGGTTCCAGCTCTCAAGCTCCTGATTTTTCCTCAAGACCAACCTGTCAAATATGTGGAAAAGTGGGTCATGTTGCCCTGAAATGCTTTAAACGCTTTGACACATCTTATCAGAGTAATGATGTTCATCAAGCCTGGGCAGCCATAAAATTTGCTGAACATGAAGCCACAGTAAATGAATGGTATCCTGATACTGGAGCTACTGCTCACATCACCAAAAATCAACATAAAGTTTCAAACTCTCAGCCTTATGAAGGGAATGATTCTGTCATGGTAGGGAATGTGGATTTCTTACCAATAACACACATCGGCTCAATTCCTCTGTCAACCCCTCAAGGTACTGTTTTGCCTCTTGAAGATGTTCTAGTTGTTCCTAAAATTGAAAAAAAATCTTTTCTATGTGTGTCTAAGCTGACAAGTGACTATCCTTGTTCTTTTGAGTTTGATGATACTGGTGTTTATGTGAAGGATCTAAGAACCAAACAGATTCTAACAATGGGAAACAAGCATGAAGGCTTGTATGTTCTTGAACAGTCTCAGTTTCTTGCCTTCTTCTCATCACGACAACAAATAGCTAGCATTGAAGTGTGTCATAGAAGATTGGGACACCCTCATGCTGATACTCTTCTTCATCTAGCTCGCTCTAAGGATATTATTATAAATAAGACTACTTCAAACTTGTGTGAAGCATGTCAGTTCGATAAGTCTTGCAGATTTCCGTTTTCTCCTTCAGATTTTCAGTCAACAAAACCTCTTGAAAGAATACATTGTGACTTGTGGGGTCCTGCTCCTGTTATTTCCTCTCAAGGGTTTAAGTATTATGTTATATTTATGGACAACTACTCAAGATATACTTGGTTTTATCCTCTTAAATTAAAATCTGAGTTCTATGAAATCTTCTTGATGTTTCAAAAACTTGTTGAGAATATGTTGTCTACAAAGATTCAATATTTCCAATGTGATGGCGGTGGTGAATTCACAAGCAAGAAGTTTATCTCTCACCTATCTCTCTGTGGAATTTAACAGCTTATATCAAGTCCTCACACACCTCAACAGAATGGCTTAGTTGAACGGAAACATAGGCATATCATGGAACTTGGGATGTCCATGATGTTTCAGAGTAAAGTTCTTTCAATTATGTGGACTGAGGCATTCTTCACAGCAACATTTCTAGGCAATATTCTGCCTTCTTCAGTAACAGGAGATAAGAAGAGTCCTTATGAAGCATTTTTCAATCGCAGACCTTTATATACATCATTAAGGGTGTTTGGATGCTCCTGTTTTCCTTACTTAAGACCTTATGCAATGAATAAATTCGATCCAAAAAGTTTACATTGTGTCTTTCTCGGCTACAATGAAAAATACAAGGGTTATCGCTGCCTTCATCCTCCTACAGACAAGGTCTACATTTGCAGACATGTTCTATTTGATGAAAAACGCTTTCCCTACTCAGATATATATGCTTCACTTCTTCAAGAAGCCACCTCTCCTTTAATGAGTGTCTGGCAATCATGAACAAATGTTTTGGCTGTTCCTTTAGCATTTTCACTCTTCCACAACATCACTGAAGAAATATCTTTCACTACAAAACCAAAGAGCCCACAAATAAACATATCAAATGAAGAAACTTTAAGTTCATCCTTCAGTATAGAAGACTTGTCTTCCTCCTCTGTGGAAACAGAACCTGTGTCTTCCTCCCTTGATACTTCTGTGCCTGAGTCAGCACACATTGCAGACATCTTATCTACTGAAGCTGCACCTTCCTCACTTCTGCAAAGCAATGCTCATCCTATGACCACTCGAGCAAAGGTTGGTGTTGTGAAACCAAATCCAAGATATGCGCTTCACACTATGAAATCTACATATCCTGAACCCAAGACTGTAACATCAGCTCTCAAAGACAAAGGTTGGACTGGAGCTATGAACACAGAGATGCAATCTCTGTATGACACCAAAACTTTTACAAACATGCCTCCTGATGATAAGCTGAATGTACTTGGTTGCAAATGGGTCTTCCACACCAAGTTAAATGTTGATGGAACTCTTGACAAGTTGAAGGCTCGACTGGTAGCAAAAGGTTACCTACATGAAGAAGGTATTGACTACTTAGAGACCTATAGTCCAGTAGTAAAGACTACAACTGTCAGAACTATCCTGCATGTTGCAACAACACAAAAATGGGATATCAGACAGCTAGATGTTCAAAATGCTTTCTTACATGAGGACCTTACAGAGCCAGTTTACATGACACAACCTCCTTGTTTTGTCGATTCTCAAAAACCATATCATATATGCAAGCTTCATAAAGCTCTTTATGGCCTTAAACAAGCTCCTCACGCTTGGTTTGACAAGTTCAGTCACTTTCTATTACAATTTGGGTTTATTTGCAGCTATCTAGATCCTTCTCTCTTTGTCTATTACAAGAACTCTAACATCATCTTCCTACTGCTGTATGTTGATGATATGATTCTCACTGGTAACAATCCAGAATTCACTCAGTATCTTATTGATTGTCTTAGTGTGGAATTCAAAATGAAGGATCTTGGTTCACTGCATTACTTTTTAGGCATTCAAGCGCATTTCTTTTATGAAGGACTCTTTCTCAGTATGCCACATACTTACTTCTTGCTGCAGGTATGGCTGAGTGTCAACCACTGCCTACTCCATTGCCTCTGCAACTTGATCGAGTTCCACATCAGAATGTTGCATTCACAGATCCGACTTATTTTCGAAGTCTTGCTGGTAAGCTGCAATACCTTACTCTTACTAGACCAGATATTCAGTTTGTTGTTAACTTGGTTTGTCAGAAAATGCACTCTCCCTCAGAAGCTGACTTTGCTCTTCTAAAGCGCATTCTGCGTTATGTGAAAGGCACTCTCACCATGGGATTAACTCTATCATCCAACACTGATACAACACTTCGTGCTTACAGTCATAGTGACTGGGCTGGCTGTCACATAACACGCAAATCCACCGGTGGTTTCTATACCTTTCTTGGCTCAAATATCATATCTTGGTCTGCCAAGAAACATCCAACGATCTCACGCTCTTCTACAGAGGCAGAGTATAGAACATTATCATTTGCTGCTCGGGAAATTACTTGGCTCACATCTCTTCTTCGTGACATTGGTCTCACTCCATCGGGACCAGCAGAAGTCTATTGTGACAATCTCTCCGCAATCTATTTATCTGCAAATCCGACTCTACATGCTCGTTCTAAGCACTTCCAGACTGATTATCACTACATCAGAGAGCGAGTTGCAGCGGGAGAAATTGAGGTTAAGCATCTTCACACTTCTCTTCAACTTGCTGACATATTCACCAAGTCTCTTCCCTCTGCAAGATTTTGTGAGTTGAGGTTCAAACTTGGTGTGGACCTTCCTCCCACACTAAGTTTGCGAGGGGATATAAATCATATGCCGAAGACACCACAACAAACAGAAGGATCGAAACCTCTAGAGCAAGCAGAAGGTTCAAAATTTTCAGAAGAATCAAAGCCTCTGGAGCACACCAAAGGTTCACTCACAATAAAGCAATCAAAGTATCTGATCCAAAGAGAAGGTTCAAAGACAAAAGAAAAATCTCATGAAAGTGATGGTCTCCTCTCTGCAACAAAAAGACATCATCGTGGTCCTCCATCTATAAGGGATCATAGTAGGCAAATGATTCAAAAGAATGTTCTTCAACCTTTAGCATCAGTTAATTAGAGAGATGAAGTTATATATATAAGTTTGTAATGAAAACATAATGGATTTAAGAGACAATTTGTATGTTTTGCTTTGAAACAAAGAAACTTCTTCTTCTCTGTTTTACTTTCAGATGGTTCCTGTTAGTGAAGTAATAAACCCTTGTTCTTAAATTGTTTATAGAGAGATGACTAAAATTTCCCTTGTTTTGCTATATATGACTTCAATCGATTGATCTAGTTCGAATAGAGTGCTAAGACTCTTTGAAACGACTGCACTTAATAGCTACTTGCTAGGAACTTATCATCTGAATGATTAGGCGTTGATACTTTATTCACTTGCAAGTCTTTGTAGAGTTTGACGATAAGCATCGTTTTTGAAACCGATGCATTAAATAGCTATTTGCTGGGAACTTATCATCTAAAGCTGAGTATCATCACGATCTCGAGGATTAATTAGACCAAGTAGAGATAACAATGATCCGTGATATTATCAACGGATTATCTAAACTCTGAAATGAGAATCTCTTCTCAAAGTCTAGAGGTAGATATAATTGATTGATTCAATAACTTCATCAAGAATGTTCTAGATATATGACATTTGTTTCTTCACATTCATTCATGACTTCTCCAATTTGGAGTCGTTGCATCATTTCACTAACTTGTCATTCTTAAATGCTTTGTTGATGGATTCTTCTTGGTAAGTTTTAGTTAGCAACATTTCTTGCACTACAAAAGAAATGTCCATTGCGATGATAATATGATCATAGATGTATAATTGCAAGTTCACTAAAAGCATCCACGTGGTGGATTCTGACTGGCTCCGTGTTTTAATCTTTTTTTTTTCTAAAAATTCTCTAGGGGGTTATTTGATGTGGGTGCTCTAAAGCTATGTTATCGACATGTTATGGTATGTTCCATCTATACAATAGCGTTATTTATTTGTATTATTATATTGTATTATATGATAGCGTTAAAACTTTGATATTACATAGTTTTCTACAACATTTGTTAAATGCTGTAATATATTTTATATAGCAATTATATCATATCGCTAAAAAAATTTAGAACAGTGATGATATATATATAGTACGCTATAGGCGATTATATTTGTTGTTCTTTACTAAAAACAAATTTTCTATACATTAGACATACATAAGATACATGTCTCAATCCAATTCATACATATTAAACATCTAAAAGACATGAATCCATACATTTTTGACATCATTTAACTATTACTACATTCCTATTTTCAACATCATATAACCAAAATACTACAACAATACACAACATCTTCAACATCTTTACTCTGCAACACAATAAATCTATTCTGCAGCTAGAGAAAGATTGTATGGGTACTTTGTCAAGTTGCGTAAACATGAGCTACTCCTGCTTTGGCATAAAACAGAGACAAGATACATGTTCCAGTTTCAACATCAAGAACACTTTTGTCTTTGATATGAAACTTGTTTTGGTAAATAGCAATTTGATAAGTCTTCGTTCTCACTACATCTTTTAAAAATTCATGTAAGATACCATCCTAAGTTTAGTAACCAGAGCATTACAAAAGGAACATACTAAATTGCATTTGACTATCTTTGTCCCAAAACTGATACTGTAACAAAAACAGTTGAACTTTTCCTCAACAACCAAAAAGAACACATTCTTTCCTGGTCTAAGACAAAAAAATATATGAACTTTAGGAAGCATGAACCTGAAGTGAACAAAAAAAAGTGAATTACCGAAGTGAGAGTAAACACTTTTCTGCTCAAAGCAGATGAACTCATTCTTGTTTTCGTTACTATTGTTAGTCAGATCAAGTTTACGATGTAGGCATCTGTACTAACACCTATGCATCTTCTTCACCAAAAAAAACACAGATGAAAATTCTCATTTAATGTAAACACCATAGACAAATATGTTCTATAAGTAAATGTTTCATATCTACATCCTCTTGATTATATTATCCAAGTCATTTTCCAGCCCAAACTCTTTATACAGCTATGTGAAGAACTTTTAGATCCACCTGTATATAGTTTACACGATGACATAGTTAATAGAAAGGGTGTAATACTGCTTATCTCACTACAAGATAACATGTCGAAAACCGACCACTGTTCCGACCGAAGTGTGATGGTCGGAATTATCCGACAAAAAAACCGACAACAAGTCACAGTTATGACAAATATCGAACAACTATCGGAAATTGTCGGAAATTTCCGACCACCACCGACCACCACCACATACCGACAGTTTTCGACGACTATGTCCGACTGCGTTTCCGACAACCACCCACAGTCTTCCGTTTCCGACATCTACCGACGGTTCCAGTAAAAACGTTCTCCATGTGTCGTTTTCCATTGTAACCGAAAGTAGGTAAGACTGTCAAAACCCGTCAAAAACGGTAGGAAAGTGCTTCTTTATAAGCACAAACGATCATGTTGTGCCAACACCTTCGTTTTTCTATAAGTATAACACAAAATGTCAAATATATATTTTCAGGCTTCGATGGATCAAGAAAAATATTGATCCAGAAATGGGGTTACTTACCGCAGAGTATGCAGATGGGATGAAACAATTTATGGAGTTCTCCGGAAATAGAAGCATTACTCGTGAAACAGGTAAGATGTATTGCCGTTGCCGTATATGCAAAAATATGAGATTTATTTCAGTAAAACAAGTTTGGCTCCATCTGTATAGTAAATGTTTTATTCTTGGGTATAAAGTATGATACTCGCATGGAGAGGATCCATCTATGGTTAATTTTGCTAGTACTAGTGCAAATATAGATAATGGTTTAGGTAGCAGAGGAACTATGCATGAAGAAGCTGAATGTATGGTTAATGTCAGAAGTGGTAATGAATGTTATGGTGGTGGTGTGGGAGTGGATTCGACTGTGGAAGGCGAAAATGTAGTTGGTTCAATTCAGATGGTGAACGATGCATTTAGAGAGAATATTCCTGCTTTTGAGGAGGGAATAAATAGAGGGAAAGAACCAAATCTATAAGCACAGAGTTTTTATAATAAGTTGGATGCAGCGAAAAAGCCGTTGTATGGTGGGTGTGAGGATGGGATATCTCCGTTATTGATTGCAACTGACTTGATGAATATCAAGACAAACTACAATTTAGCAGAGACATGTGTTAATGCGATAAATAATTTGTTTAGCAGGAGTCTACCCAAATATAATATTGCTCCCAGTTCATACACGGAGGTTCAGAAATTGGTCGCCGGACATGGGTTACCATACGCGATGATAGATGTATGTATCGATAATTGTATGATCTACATGAGAGAAGATTCAGATATGTTGCAATGTCGATTTTGTCGAAAACCTCGGTTTCAGGAAACATATGGTAGAAATCGGGTTCCATGCAAGCGGATGTGGTATTTGCCACTAGGAGATAGGTTGAAAAGGCTATATCAGTCAGAGCGTACTGCAGTTGCAATGAGATGACATGCCGAACATAATTCACATGGAGAGATTGCACATGGAAACATTTTAAGTCAGTTTATCCTGATTTTGCTGCCGAAAGCAGGAATGTGTATCTCGGCTTATGTACAGATGGGTTTAGTCCATTCGGGAAACACGGGAGACAATATTCAGCTTGGCCGGTGATTGTTACACCATACAATTTACCGCCTTCACTTTGTATGAATTCAGAATTCTTATACCTGACAGTTGTAGTCCCAGGGCCGGATCATCCAAGAAAATCACTCGATGTGTTTTTACAGCCACTTATTTATGAGTTGCAGCAATTATGGGAGAGTGGAGTAGAAGCGTTCAATGTGTCTAGTCAGATTAATGTTACGATGAAAGTCGTCCTTATGTGGAGTATAAGTGACTTCCCTGCCTATGGAATGTTGTCTGGGTGGACGACACATGGGATAATGTCATTTCCAACGTGTCAGGACAGCATAGAAGCATTCAAATTGAAACACGGCAGAAAAACTTATTGGTTTGATTGTCACATGCATTTTCTGCCCATGGATCATCCATATCGGAAAAGCACAACATTGTTCACTAAGAATAAGAAAGTGATGTACGGTCCACCTACAGAACCAGATGGTCGTACAATATTAACCCAACTTCAAGATTTTGGTGCAGAAAAAACAACAGATTGTGGAGGAAATGGTCATTGTCCGGTTGATGGCGTTGGAGAATAACACAATTGGCATATGAAGAGTATATTCTGGGAATTGCCGTATTGGAGAACCCACCTGCTACGGCATTGTCTAGACATTATGCACATTGAAAAAAATGTGTTTGAGAATATCATCAATACTGTTCTTAATGTAAGGGCAAAACGAAAGATAATTTGAAATCGAGACTAGACTTACCTGATATTTGTGATAGAAGATCACTTCATGTACGAGGTAACAATAAAGTTGGTACTTTTCCAATATTCCGTATGGATGCTTCGAAAAAGGTACGGATGTTATTCAATACTATATGCAATTAACTTGATATTTTGTAGTTTATCAAATAATTATATGAATATTAGGTGGTATTTTTCGATTGGATAAAACATAATGTGCAATTTCCCGACGGCTATGTCTCGAATTTGCGCAACTGTGTAGACAGCTCAGAGGGAAAATTTATTGGGATGAAAAGTCATGATTGTCATGTGGTCGAGGGTTCCATCGTTGCACAGTGCTTAAATGAAGAAACCACGAATTTCCTTCAATGTACTTTCATCTGGAAGTGCAAACAAAGAGACGCAGATCACCACGACATGATGACGGAGGCGAACACCCAATTTATCCTGCATTTGCTCCCGATACATTTTCTCAGGTTGGTAGGTTGAGCGGAAAAACAAAACAGAGGAAACTGAGTACGACAGAGAACAAACACATGCATCTGTATATTGCGAATAATTGTGTTGAAATTAAGGAACTAGAGCGGTATGATTCGTACGATTTCTCTATCGCGCATTACCATTCCTGACAAGATCTATCATATTTATAATTAAAAAAATATACTTTTAGGATTTACATGGCCCAATTAAGAGCAGCCTATCCTCAGATGTCTGATGAAGATCTATACGGGATCAAGGATGGCGAGTTCACTGAATGGCTAAAATTCTATGTAAGTATATTAAAAATTTTAGTCTATATTAAATCTTGTAATTAATGTTAGTAACACAAAATTACAATACAGGTTACGAAGTGTTCTTCACTTGGCCAACAGTTTCCGACATGGGTACAAAGTTTGTTTTGGGTCCAGTGTCTGTTGCAAATTCATATCCAATGTATTGCACAAGAGGTTATGCTTTCAAAATTCTCTGTGAGGGAATGAAAAGACCGACTTCTGATTACGGTGTTTCTTCGACGTCTGGTGACACGATTTACTACGGTGTTCTACGAGAGATATTGGAGGTGAGCTACCCAGGAATTATGGTTTGAAGTGCATAGTGTTCAGCTGTGATTGGTACGACCCTACTATAGGAACCAGTGTGCGTGTCGAGGAGTTTGGTGTTACGTCTATTAATTCTATACGTAAGCTTCAGAAATACGATCCTTTCATTCTTGGGTTATAAGCAGATCAAGTATGCTATCTACCATACCCACAAGTCTCAAACAGAAGAAACAGTTGGATTACTGTGGCATCCATAAACCGACGAGGAAGACTCAATTGACACCCGAAACACGATGCTATGCAGCAAGCAAGGTCGGGGATACTTGGACCAATTGGGATTGAACTTGGTATTGATCTTTCTGTAGATATAACAGAACAACAAGATGCAACGGTCCATGATGACTCTGAAGACTATATTACAGAGTTTGGTGATGATTCACCCGAGAGTTCTACAGATGCGTCGAACGACTTTGATTCTGCCTCTGAATAATATGTTTTTTAACCTTTTCGAATAAATAAGACATTATATATATATATCAGAATATAAAATAATTATTTCCAACAACTAGCAACAAGTATTCGCAGCGATCAACAAAAACGAACATAATAATTCACTAAAATTTTTAATTAAATTATATAACAAAATATATTACATAAACTACCTAATATATAACAATTAATATATTATGTATAGGTGTATAATGACACAATATACATATGTAAAGCAGCGTATAAATTTGTGTATACAAGTAGGCGTCAGAAACGGTCGGAATTTTGCGACATGTGTTCCGACGGATTCCGACGCCGTCCGACGACTTCCGATATTATATCGTCTTCACCGTCACTTCTTCATGCACGATTTGCAGGCTTCACCATTTCAATCTACACGGACATCTCTTCCACCACCGCTGACCACCGCTTCCACCACCACCACCATGTAAGTTCTCCCTCATTTACATACTTTTATGAAATCGATTTCGATTACGGGCTTGATTATTCATTGTTTTGGAAAATTAATTGGGGTTTGTGATGCTTATGCGTTTGGGTACTGATTTGCGAAGTAGATTAGAGTTTTAGGCTTCATTTTTTTGGGTTGAGCCTTAGCAATTTCGCGATTTTGCGTTTGTGTCCTGACATGGCGATTGCACCATTTCGCCAAGGATGATCTTCATCACCTTCAAATTGCCCCTATTACATAACTATATACATAATTTTGATACATAATTATATACATAATTTTGATATATCAAATATGGTAACTTTTTTAATTAATTTTCATGTGGAATTTATAAAGTAAATTGGTGAGTCAATTTGATTCATTATATATTTAAGGAAATATATCGTTAAGCAAAATTTATATATATGATAAATATAATATTATGTATTATATATCAATCAAAACTAATAGAATACGAAAAATGTAATTATTTACCTACAATATATTCTGAATATAAAGTTTGGTGATACATTTTATAAAAATACAATAGTTAAAGTTATCTATTCATTACATAGAAATATTCAGATACATATTTTAGTGATATATTTGATATATTAATTTAGCAGAATATTAAGTGTCACTTGTTGATCTGATTTGCCGAAATTAACATTCCAAATTTTCATGATTGTTGATTTTATGTTTGTACAAATGATTTTTAATTTTTAAATTTTGTTTTCTATAGCTTGAACAATTGATATTTATAAATATATATATATATATATATGTCAAAGTATACATAGTTTTCCTAGGAATTTATTCTTTTACAGGTCTAGCTACAATGACTTTCAGAGACACATACATGGGGTTGTTGACTCGGACCAGACACAGAGTCCGAGTCCAGTTCAGCAATCTCCTCAAGAATCTTAACCACAAGGCTCCGTGGCGCACCTGAAAATTGAACAACTTCTCACTACAAAAGGACGTCGGCACATTACCATTCTCAACCCGAACGGAGGTTCTTGGTGCGTTTTATTTCTGTTTTCAATTAATATATTTATATATATATATTATATTAAATTAAATTTATATATTAATACTCCTAATATTTACTATATATTTTCCAGGTTTAAGTATGAAAAAGGTATTAAGAAGTCTATTTTAAAAATGATTCAGCATCAGCTTCCCCAGGCTTATCCCCGGTACAATGATTTTCCGCGGGAATTGCAAGAGAGTTGGTTCAAATCGTTCACTGTAATATTATTCTAAATTAATTGTTCAATTATGCATATCTATATTGCAAGTACATATGTTTTATTTATGTAATTTTTTTTTTGGCAGCAAGATTTTAATTGGGACGTCGAGTTGACTCCTCGGGTCAGAGCTGAGTTTGATAAGCAGTGCCGCGCTTCATACAAAAACAATATACATGAATGGAAACAAGCATGGAAGGCGGGAAAAAAACAACATCCACGTTGTAGCCCTGAACTATTCCAACAGTTCGTCGCGTTTTGGGAGCACAAGGACACCAAAAAAGTGGCAACCAGAAACTTACTCAAACGGAACACCAACCACGGCGGATTAGGAGTCGCTACCCATAACAACGGCGCTCAGACTTTCGAGGAACGTTCATGTGTTCTGGTAAGTAACTTAAAAAGATTACAAAACATATTTTTTAATTACTTACAACTGTTAAAAATGTTTTTGTAGGTATCTCAACTTGTTGAAGAACCCGATTTATTCCTCCTAATGGAAGACACTCATATGATGTATTTTGGACTACAAGAAGACCTATGGGTGAATCGATTGGCCTAAAGTTGAAGTTCAGGATGTGATCTAGAAGATTTGACATGTCTCCATGACACTCGACCATGACACTCGACTATCACTTGGTCGAGTGGTGTTTTGGACCTGAGCGTTGACTTTTTCGTCAAAGTTGACTTTTTTAGGGCTTTTTATAAAAGACCTATAAATACCCCCCTTATGTAATTAAGCAAACCCTAGAACGTTTTAGCCTCTCTTTTTTTAAGCAAAAAAGACTTTTCTCCTTTGCATGAGAATGAATGTGATTGTTGTGATTCCTTGTCTAAAGGTCATCTAAATAGGTTGATAAACGAGTCTGAAACCCCTAGGAATGCCTTGATCGCTCATCCTTAACCTCAAGAACCCACTTTCCTTAATTGAATTTTCTACTTTTCTATACTCTGTTTTTCGCCATTAATTTTGTTTCTGCATTGCTCAGTTTTTCGAGATTGCTCTGTTTTTAGTTTCCCTATTTTCGTACTTTGTTTTCATTCTATTTTTGCATTCTGTTATTACTCTGTTTTTCATCAAGCTTGATTAGCATAACATCATTCACCATAATCATTCGGGCTTAGATTAGGTTAAGTAGATTGCATCCAAATTGAATAGTTGCTAGCCCCGTTGGATTGACACCTTACTATACTGCGATTGATTACATAACAGCAGGTTATTTGATAACCGTAAAAATCCTGTGATCACCATACTAACAAGCAGACGAAGAGGGTAGAGGACAAGAAGGTTTTCGGTGTTCTCGAGACAGTGAGGCGGAAGACCACGGAAATACTTACGTAACGCAGTCAAGAAGGCGAAGGTAGTTCTACCTAGCTAACTCGAGAGGAAATTGACCAGCTCGTGATTGAGGTATGATTTATTTTTAAAATAATTTATAATCACTATCTGGTTACTTCCGATGGTGTCCCGGCTCGTCTCACACATAGTTCGTTAACACTGTCATAACGTGAGCAAATCAATCAGATGCGTTTAAAACAAGAGGAGATGGAGCGTCACGCCGAAGTAAACAACGCCAAATTGCAGGAGATGGAGCGTCTGATGCAGGAATTTTCAAAATTTCGCGAAGATTTTATCAGTTTTACATCTTCACGTAATTAGATTCGTATAATGTAGTTCACAATTCTATTTTGTAAACTCTTCTAACTATTTTTATTTTATTATTTTTATTTTATTATTTTTATTTTCATTAATTATTATTATTTATAATTTATTATAATTATTACTATTATTTATTATAATTTTAATTTATTAATTATTAGAATTTTTTATTATTATTACATTGGCGTAGGAAGTGGTCAGAAATTTCTGACCACCATCGACAGGCGTTTTCCGACCACCACCGACAGGCTTTTCCCGACAGGGATCGACAGAGTCTTCCGACGTTCTCCGACAGCTCTTCTCCGACGTCTCCCAACAAGTTATTTCCGACAACTCGTGACGGTATTTTTCCGACATCTCCCGACGGATGTTTTCCAACCTTTACTGACCGCCGTTTCCGACTACCGGTGTCGGAATAGACCGACCATTACTGACGATTATTATCTTTCCGACCATCTCAAACCGACCACTCACTTTCCGTCAATTGGGGTTGGAATAAGCAAATTTCCGACCGTTGCTTACAGCAATCATCGTGTTTTCTTGTAATGCCTTCTCCATTGTGTGTTCTTTCTTCTTAGCAGTGACTCATGTTTCTACGGAGGAAGACGATGCCTCATCGGGAGAAGTTTCTCTACAGTATCCACCATACCTACAGTCAACCCGAAAAGTTAGAGACGAAAGTCGACGAATCTAAAAAAACCTAATGAAGAATAGAAAAATCAAAGGAAGTAAAACTTGTGAAATATGGAATCCATGCTGAAATCCATGAATGAAAAAAGCAGAGAGAAGGAAGACGTTGAAGTCACGCACAATTTGGGAAATAAGGTGAAAAGAAAAAAATCTAAAGGATTTGAAGATTCGAAGAAAATGGAGAGAAAAGAAAGAAGATTCAAAGAGAGAGTGAAATAAGCTGAGTATGTTGAAGAAAGAAGAAGAGGTGGTGTTTTTAGGGGTTTTCGTGAAAGAGGTCAAATGGGAGGAAATGAGATAAAATAACCAAAAATAAAATTTAGATCTGATAGCAATTTAGCATGCTATGACACTAGTGTTGGTTGTTACATCAATATATCTACAGTCTCTCTTTGTGATACATTTCAGTCGTCTATAATCATGTAGTTCATATACTGGCCAGGAACTTGACGACTGTTTTACCGATATAGAGGAGATTGACGTTCCAAAAGGAGTAGAGTTGTTAATTGTGATAAGAAGATCAATAGTTTAATTAATCTAGTGTTACAGATTTTTAGATTTTTATGTAGACATGCCATAAGGTTTTAGGTTTGGCATAAATGCACTTTAGGTATAACAAGAAAATATTTATATATGTATATACAGCGTACACATATACATATATATATATATATATATATTTGTTTGCTAAGTCTCCTTTATTAAGTTTTCAACTAGCTAGTTATTTATAGACTATAACTAAACTAATTTATAAACTAAGAGCACTTCCATATATTTAAGTATCTAACCATTTTAATAATAATATTTAACTAAAAAATTTTATACAATTAAATTTTAAATTTTTAATAGAAATTGGACCAGTTAGAAATTTACAACTATGTAAGTGAGATTTTTATACTTTATTGAAAGATTTTTTAAATTCTTAAATAAGAATTCTATCTTATTCGTTTTCATAATTTTTTTATTTTTTATTTTTTAAATTACAAAAAACTTTTTTGAAGATAGTCTAAATTTAGCAAGAATCTAGTGGGGGTTGGGGTTTAATGTTTAAAGTTTGGTTTAGAATTTAGATTTTGTGGATTAAAAGTTAAGTAGTGTCATAAATTTAGAGTTTATACAGAGAAATAGAAGAGTCTCTTTGCACGGTGTAAAGAAGTTCAACATCTCTTTGAACATTTTTTTCTGACTGTTTTTTTCATTGCCTAAAAATTGACTTAGTTGGACTTGTGTTTTACACATTGTTAAAGAAAGTAATGTCTTTTAAAAAAAGTTAGGCAGTGCAATATTAATTATCATTTAGTACAATATTCATATATAACAAAAAAAATTGGACCATGTTTGCTACGAGGCGAGAAATTGAAAGACCAAAGAGTCGAAACAAAATTCAGTCTCTAGTTTCATCTAGATTTGTATTTTCTTAGCTGTAAATAAAATTTCACACTATTGTAAATGAAGATATAATTGATAACTCGTAATTAATTTTAAAAAATCGTCGGAAATCTGTTTTTTGAAAAAATAATTCGAAAAGGTTACAAAGATTGGAATTCGAAAAGGCACCACGTTATTTATTTCCTTTGTTTTCTTTTTGTGGTAAAGGCCGTATTCATTATCTTTAAAATAGTTTTAAGAGCCGAAGAAGATTACCGGAGAATTCAAGGTTCTTCATCTTCTTCCTCTTTTTCTTGCGTTACTTTGACATAACTCTTAATACTAATTTGTAAGTTTGTGTGGGAAATTAGGGTTTCCGGGTATAGCCATGGTTAGAACATCGCTGAATACCTCTTCCTCTTTAAAGAAGAGGAAGTTGAAGAAAAACGAAAGGTCATCAGTGAAAGATAAGTTAAGCAATTTACCAGATCATTTGTTATGTCAGATTCTCTCAAATCTTCCTACGGAAGATTCTGTTCATACAAGTGTTTTGTCGGAACGATGGAGAAATCTTTGGTCATATGTTTCTGCTTTGGATTTAGATACCAGAAAGTTTCAAGATGATTACGAGTTTCTGGACTTCATAGATAGATTTCTGGAATCTAACAAAGAGTTAGACATTAGTAGATTGAAGTTGAGCTATGATGCTCATGATCACAATCACGATGATTTTGTGTTGAGGATCTCTGAAGTGCTTAAGCGTAGAGTTCGTCTTTTAACTGTTATCAATTACGTTGATCTAGATGACGCAGTAGTTCGAATGCCTCTCTCGCTCTATTCATGTGCTTCATTGGTGGATATGAATTTGTACTGTGTTGTTATGGATAATCCAGAATCAGAATTGATTTCTTTGCCTTGTGTCAAAAACATGTGTTTAGAAGCAGTCAAGTTTGATGGCATTAAGATCCTTGAAACTCTCATTTCCAGCTGTCCAGTTCTTGAAAATTTGATTGTAATCACTCAGCCAGAAGATCACTTGGAAGTCGGGTGTGTGCGATCTCAGTCTCTAAAAAGTTTCACATTAGATTCACCGCGTGATGAGGGACCAGATCCTGTTTTCGAAATCGATGCTCCAAGACTTGAGTATTTGAGTATCAGCAATTATCAATGTGAAAAGCTCATAATTCATAGTATTGGTCCCTCGATAAAAGCATACATTGATGTTATGTCACATCTCATGGAGAGAACGAAGGTTCGTGATTTTATCATCAAGATATCTAAAACTAGAGATATGAGAATCTATACTCAAAGTCTAGAGGTAAATATAATTGACTAACTCAATAGCTTAATCAATCTTGTACAGTATTTTTGTATATATGACATTTTGTTTTTTTACAGGTTATTCATGACTTTTCCAATTTGGAACCGTTGCCTCATTTCAGTAACTTGACGTTTTTAACTGCTTCGTTAATGGATACCTCTTGGCAAGTTTTAGCAACCTTCCTTTGTTGTTGCATCAATTTGCAGTCTCTCTACGTGGTAAGTTTCATTTGTGTATAATCATGCAGCTCATTTATTGAAAGTTAAGTTTTGTTATTTGGTTATGTGTCTCAGGAGCTTGATGACGACTTTTTTCCCGATGTAACGGAGCTTGAAGTTGCACCTGTTCCTCAATGTTTTCGTTCGTCTCTCAAGTCTGTTTCACTGGAGATACTGACCCGATTTATAGAGACACCAAATACAAGGAAAATAGCTGAATATTTTCGACAAAATTGTTCAGTGTTGGAGAAATTGGTTTTAAGGTAAGGACTTTCAATTACATCATGATAAACAGAACACTTTATGAAGTTGTCTCTTAAACTCGTTATTAAATACAATACTCTTGGATTTCGATTTTACGAAGTAAATTCTGTGGAGAAAAGAATTATAATAAACCTATTGGATACTACAGTCGGTGAAAAATAGAAACTACCAAACATTTTGTAATGTATGATATATGTATAGAGACAATTAAAATGACGTTAACAATTGTGAATCAAATAAATCTTTCATCTCACTTGATATATGAAATTCCCCTCAAAGGTTAGGCTTAAGATAATGTTGCGAAAAAAATAAATTTAAATTAAGATAATTAACCTGTGACTAGATTGTATCAGAAATATTTGTTAGCATCTAACTTAAATAATAAACTTAAATTAAGACATAAAAAGTGTAATGTTATTCTTACAAGATCACTTGCTGTTGGGCAGCAGAAACCTGAGACTCAGGTACAAAACTTAGACCATGTACTTTTGTGTCTTTGTTTGTTTAAATTAGCTGGAATTAAGGAATAGCTGTAGTTCATTGTTCTTACTTCTTACATGCTAAAGAAGTTTGGATCAAAACCTAACAAATGTTGTTCAGTCCTAATTTCTATACGTGGATTTCTTACTTATCTTTTTCCTCTTTGGTTTTGCCAAATAGATCAGGTAGTAGTACATATACAAGAAGTTTAGCTTAAAGAGTCTGCTCTTGAAAGTATAACTTCTTTCATTCTGAAATTATACAGTGACTCATTTGTATTAAAGACACCTCTCGCAAAGAAGGCGTGATTAGAGATTCTTCAGAGGTTTCAAATGATCTGTGTTACATGGTTTTTGACACTTTATACTGAAACTGTAAATGAATCACGGTAGTTGGGTGTCTTTACCTGGATGCAAATGACTGAAGATGCTGCTCGGTCTTCTTTAGCTACGAATGAATTAAAGATTCATACTATCTACAATGCAACATCATCTCTTACATGGTGCATTAGGCCAAGAAGGTTTGGAAAAAGGACAGTTCCAATTGCTTGGTAAGCAAAGAACTTTGAGATGTTGGTGTTATCGCTGATGCAAACAACTCTGGAAGCTACTTGGAAGAAGTTAAGAGTGAGGATGGGTCCAATGGCTACAACAACTCTGGAAGGGACTTGGTTGGATATGTTATGAGTCTTGGTGTTCCCTACTGTATTGCTCCTATGCATGGGACTGGAACAGTTCCGTGAATTTGAGTATAAGGTTGTAGAATTTCGAGCTTATGATGGAAAAACAATAATGAATGTAATATTGAATTTGACTAGTTATGTCAGATTCTTTCTAAACTTCCTACGGAAGATTATGTTGAGTTTTTTGTCCGAACTTTGTAGACATCTATGGTTACATGTTCCTACTTTGGATTTGGATATCAAAACATTTCAAGATGATTTCAATTTTCTGGATTTTATAGATAGATTTTTGGAATCTAACAAGAGTTAGACATAATGAGATTCAAGCTAGTGAACACGTTGATGACGAGTTTGCGTGGAGGATTAAGCGTCAAGTTCGTCATCTAACTATTGTGAATTTTTTATGAATGATTTGTTCGAACGCCTCTCTCGATTTACTCATATGCTTCATTGGTTGATTTGTGTCAAGACTATGCATCTAAATGCAGACAATTTTAATGCCATTTTGATTCTTGAGACTTTCATATCAAACTATCTGGTTCTCGAAGATTTGGTCGTAGTCACAGATCCTCAGGAGTATTTGGAAGTTTTTACAAGCTTCGTTAATCAAACCTTCTTGGGGAGTTTTAGCTACCTTCCTTAGTTGTTGCATCATGTTACATTCTCTCGTTGTGGTCGGTTTCATTTGTCTATAATCATATAGTTCATATATTGAAGATTCACCACTGCCTCAATGTTTTCGTTCTAGCTTCTCTCAAGTTTGTCTCTGGAACTCATTATTAGTAATGAAAATTTTATATCTTTCTTTGGCTGGTAGTTTATACCTTGAAACCCTAGTTTTCTTTGCCTTTTAATTAATCATTCCTTGCGCAATACTCTACTCGTTATTCGGGTTTAGATTTTGATTTTGCCAAGTGAAGTATGTGGAGAAAAACTCACCATGATAATCATGTGTTTTTCTGGTCGTGACTATAGTAATCATGTTGGTGATAATGCAAAAATCAGTGACAAAAATGTTGAGTAAGCTTCAATAGATCATTGGTCTAAGATAAGCTTTAACATGTTGGTTAAAGTTTAAGATAAGACCAAAGAGAATCCTAAATAGATTTAAGTTAGTTAAGATCTATTTAGATAAGATTAGAGATAAGATTTTCTTGTGTTTTAAGAAACTATAAATATGTGAGTTTTTGAGTTGTAAGGGCTTGCGAGCAAAGAATACGGTTTGTGTATTGATTAGTTTTGAGTTATTTTCTAATTAATACAAAGAAGACGTTTAACGGATTTGCTTGAGTGTTTGATACTTTATTTGGTATCAGAGCTAACCAAGTTGAAGGATCTAGAAGTTAAAGACATACTTCAACAATGGGAGACGACGTGAAAGCCTCGAAGAAAGACTCGGTTCCGTCATCAGTCTTGTGTCCCATGTTATCGTCTACCAATTATACGGTATGGGCGATGAAGATGAAGGTGGTTCTCCAAGTGCATAAGGTCTGGGAAACGATTGACATCGGATCCGGTGTTGATGAGAAAAATTATCTAGCTAAAGCACTTTTGTTTCAATCAATTCCCGAGAATTTGATCTTGCAGATAGGAGAATAAGACTCACATAAAGCCTTGTGGGATTCGATCAAAGCACTGAACTTAGGGGCAGAAAGATTTAGAGAAGCAAGGCTTCAAACTCTTATGTCAGAGTTTGATAGGTTACGAATGAAAGAAACCGAAACCATAGATGCTTTCTCTGGAAGAATGAAAGAGATAGCATCGAACTCAGCAGCTTTAGGACAGACAATAGAAGAGGCGAAACTGGTGAAGAAGTTCCTCAATGCGTTACCAAGAAGTAAGTTCATACATCTAACAGCTTCTTTGGAACAGGTGTTGGACTTGAACAGAACCGGATTCGAAGATATTGTAGGAAGACTTAAAGCGTACGAAGAGAGAATAAAAGATGAACAAGAAAGTGAGCCGCATGATAGTCTACTTTACTCAAGCACACACAACAACAGAGGACAAACATATGGAAGAGGAAAGGCTCGGACATCACAAAACATAGAAAAGAAAGACCGATCAAACATTGTGTGTTTTAGGTGTGATAGAAGAGGACACTTTGCCTCGGTGTGTCCAGAAAGAAGAAAGAAAATTGAAGAGCTGAATAAAGTAGAAAATCATGATGACTCAGAGACGGATGACACTGATAAAGCAGTGTACATACATGAAGTGATTTTCCTTAATGAAGAGAAAGTTTTCCCGAAGAAGTTGAATAAGGAAAACAATGAGAGTAATGAGTGGTATCTTGACAATGGAGCAAGCAATCACATGACTGGAGAAAAGGAGTATTTCTCAGAGCTAAATACAGAGGTCAAAGGTAAGGTGAGATCTGGAGATGGTTCGAGTGTCAAGATTGAAGGTAAAGGTTCGATCATCTTCAAAACAAAGATCGGGGATCAGAAGTTAATGTCAGGAATCTATTACATTCCAAGTTTAACCAGCAGTATTTTGAGTCTAGGACAAGCTACAGAAGAGGGTTGTGAGGTTGTTATGAAGGATGAGTTTCTTACTTTACATGATAAGAATGGAAGACTACTCATTAAAGTAAGGAGAACACCGAACAGATTGTACAAAGTTAAACTGCAGATTGACAAACCAGTTAGTTTTCTCTCAAGACTGAGTGATGATTCATGGAAGTGGCATGCTCGTCTTGGACATGTTAGGTTTAAGACGCTCAAAGACATGTCAGCACAAAAGATGGTACAAGGTCTACCTATGATCTCTGCTGAAAAACAGATTTGTTGATCATGTCTTGTAGGAAAACAAACACGAGAAAAATTCCCGAAGACGAGTAACTTTAGAGCAACAAAACAGTTTGAATTAGTACATGCGGATCTATGTGGTCCTATATCACCAGCAACACCAGCTCAAAACAGGTACATTTTCGTTTTAATTGATGATTGTATGAGGTACATGTGGACATTGTTGCTAAGGGAATAGGGAGATGCGTTCAAAAAGTTCAAGAGGTTCAATGCTATGATTGAGAGAGAGCATGATGGGAAAATGTTGATGCTGAGAACGGACAGAGGAGGAGAGTTTTTGTCAAAGGAGTTTCATGACTATTGTGAAACAAATGGGATTAAAAGACAACTGACTGCTCCATACTCGCCACAGCAAAATGGCATAGTAGAACGTCGAAACAGAACGCTAATGGAGATAACTCGTAGTATTCTAAAAGCCATGAATGTCTCAAACTATATGTGGGGAGAAGGAGTGAGACACTCTACTTATCTTATAAACCGAGTTAAGACTAGATCTCTACGACATCATATCCGAGTATTCGGATGTGTGGCCTATGCCAAGATCAAGTCTGTAAGATTAAGGAAGCTTGATGATCGCTCACAAGCTCTAGTACACCTCGGCAATGAACCTGGAACCAAAGCGTATAGACTCTTGAATCCAACAACCAAGAGAATAGTAATCAGCCGAGATGTTACATTTGCTGAAAACGAAGCTTGGAATTGGAAGGGAGAAAATAAGAATGTCAGCTCAGGATCTCAAGCACTTCAGTTCAAATGGAACGACCTACAAGAAGATGATGAGGAGTGTGATGGTCGTGAGAGCACTGAACATGCTGCAGAAGATATCGGAACTGAAATAGAGGAACTCACCACAGAGGAAACAATGCAGCCAGTGTGTAGGACTCAACGACAAGTACACACACCATCATACTTAAGTGACTATGTTTTACTTGCAGGTATTGAGTGTGAGAGACTTCTGCTTTCTCTTAATGATGAACCATTAAATTATGAGGAAGCCAAAGTGTCCGAAGAATGGAACAAAGCCTGCATTGATGAGATTAATTCCATTGAACAAAACAGAACTTGGAGACTGGTAGATAAGCCTTGCGGAGTTAAAGTGATTGGTTTAAAGTGGATCTTTAAACTAAAAAGGAATGCTGATGGTTCTATTAATAAGCACAAGGCTAGGTTAGTTGCAAAGGGTTATGCTCAACAAGCGGGTATTGATTTTGATGAAGTGTTTGCTCCAGTAGCACGCATAGAGACAATACGCTTACTCATGGCGCTCTCAGCTCACTATGGATGGGAAATTCACCATTTAGACCTAAAGACTGCCTTTCTACATGGAGTTTTGACAGAAGAAGTGTATGTGACACAGCCTGATGGGTTTGAAAAGAAGGGAGAAGAAGAAAAAGTTTTCAAACTCGAGAAAGCACTCTACGGACTTCGTCAAGCACCTCGCTGTTGGAATACTAAACTTGACGAAATCTTGAGAAGTCTTTTGTTCAAGAAATGCATGAACGAAAGCTCTGTCTACAGAAAGGAAGAAGGTAAGAACAGCTTAATAGTTGCAGTATATGTTGATGATCTTTTTGTGACAGGAAACACACAAAAGATAATTCACGATTTCAAAGCTTCAATGTCAAGAAACTTCGAGATGTCCGATTTGGGAAAGTTGAGCTTCTATCTCGGAATAGAAGTAAAGCAAAAGGAAGAAGGAATAGAGATCAAGTAAGAAGCTTATGCTAAGAAGATACTCAAAGAAGCTGGACTTGAAAACTGCAACTTGACACACGTGCCAATGGACTTTGGACTCAAATTGTGTAAGGCTAATGAAACTGATCCTGAGATAGATGCAACAGAGTATCGAAGAAGGATTGGCTGTCTCAGATATTTGTTGCATACAAGGCCTGATCTAGCATTCTCAGTAGGAATGCTAAGTCGATATATGCATCAACCACGAGAATCACATGGGAAAGCATTAAAGCAGATCCTCAGATATTTAAGTGGCACATTGAGCTACGGTTTAGAGTACAAAAGAGGAGAATCAAGGCAGCTAGTTGGGTACAGTGATAGCAGCCATAACGTGGACTTGGATGATGGTAAGAGTACTTCTGGTCACATATTTTATCTCGGAGATGCTCCTGTTTCGTGGTGCTCACAGAAACAAAATACAGTAGCACTTTCTTCTTGTGAGGCAGAGTTCATGGCTGCAACTGAAGCCTCTAAGCAAGCCATATGGCTGCAGGAAATGCTAAGTGAAATAATGGCAAGAGAGAGTGAGAAAACAGTGATCAGAATCGACAACAAATCAGCTTTGGAGTTGACAAGAAATCCAGTGTTTCATGGACGCAGCAAGCACATCCACAAACGCTATCATTTCATTAGAGAATGTATAAGCAACGATCAGATTAGAGTCGAACATGTACCAGGAGAAATGCAACTAGCTGACATTCTTACAAAAGCATTGGCAAGGATCAAATTCAAGCATATGAGAAATCTCATTGGAGTGAAAATCATTTGTGATCAAGACATGATGCTTAGAAGGGAGAATGTTGAGTAAGCTTCATTAGATCATTGGTCTAAGATAAGCTTTAACATGTTGGTTAAAGTTTAAGATAAGACCAAAGAGAATCCTAAATAGATTTAAATTAGTTAAGATCTATTTAGATAAGATTAGAGATAAGATTTTCTTGTGTTTTAAGAAACTATAAATATGTGAGTCTTTGAGTTGTAAAAGCTTGCGAACAAAGAATACGGTTTGTATATTGATTAGTTTTGAGTTATTTTCTAATTAATACAAAAAAGAAGTATAACGGATTTGCTTAAGTATTTGATACTTTAAAAAATTGATTACAAAATCCCCAAATACTTATCTCACAAAGGATATGCTTAATCAAGCCCACTTTGTATGCTTCTTTCGGAATCTTAGGCAAACTCTGGGTAGATTATATTTCAAATATATGTTCGTATCTAACTTTAATAATGTTGGAAATTTAGGAACTCTTTGTCAAAATAAATGTGAGTTCATGGGAGTACATTTTATGAAAACTATAAATGTTGTGCGATTTGTAGTTTATTTTTCTAACAAACATTCTCTAAAACTTTTTAATTTTCCATTTGTAGGGAAAAAAGTTCAATTTCTTAATATCAAAATCATTAACTAAATGATTTAAATCATCAAATTCATATAATTGGGTGAAGTTAGAAAAATTATACCAAACGTTACAAGATGCTATAAAAGTATTTTGCTCTCTAAAAACACTTCACTTCCAATAGGGGTTTTTGGTGGTGGTTCTTAGAAATAAAAAAATAATAAAAGAAGAGAGAGAGAAAAATGGCTCTTTTAAAGGAGACCCATCTTTTAACTTTTTATACATGTGTCTACTTTATATTGGTTAATTTATTTTTATAGAATTAAAATTTAATTTTAAAAGATATATTATATTAAAATATTAAGTTTTTTTGGTAAGAAACCATATTAAGAACTTTATGGTTGGAGATGCTCTAATATTTCAAATTTAAAGTTTCATGTGTTTGTTTGCATTTCAATTTTTTACAATCATACTTTATTATAAGTAAATCTTGCTCTTGGATTTTGATTTTACGAAGTAAACTCTGTGGAGAAAAGACTAACATTTGAGTCTGCTATCGATTCCGGTTTAGCATTTCCATCATGACCTAAACCGGAAAAGGGAACTAAATACCACGTGTTGGACTCTCAATTAAAACCTAATTTCAGTCCCTTCATTAATAGAGTGTAGAGACAAGTATCGTTGTCGGAAGAACACATCAAAAGATTTGAAAGACCAGTATTCGTGATTGCTATTATCTCGTTTCGATTTCCATACAAGCAATGGCCGATGATATCTCGATGGACGATTCCCAGGATCTTCACTCGCTTCTCTCTTCTCCGACGAGGGATTTCCTCGTTCGTAATAACGGCGATCAGGTAAATTTGTTTCCTTTCTTCCTCTACTTGACCCGGTATTGACTTTATGCTTCGTTGATCCGATATTGATTTTAGGTTTCGTGTATGTGCTAATTTTTGAAACCAGATTCTTTTAGTTGATGGTTCCTGTTAGTGAAGTGATAAAGCCTTGTTCTTAGATTGTTTTCATAAAGATATACTCTACAAGTTGCAAGTCTTTTAGTAGAGTTTGACGAAAAACATCCTTTTTTGTGTTCAGGTGAAAATTGACAGCTTGAAAGGGAAGAAGATTGGGTTTTACTTTTCAGGTGAGTCGTGCATACTATGTGAGAATTTTACTCCACAACTGGTGAAGGTGTACAATGAACTCTCTCCAAAAGTTGGCTTCGAGATTGTGTTTGTGTCTAATGACGAGGATGAAGAGACTTTCAATGATCATTTCAGTAAGATGCCTTGGCTCGCTGTCCCATTTACTGATTCAGAAACTTGTGACCGTTTGGATGAATTGTTTAACGTTACGGAAATTCCTTACCTAGTGATGGTTGATGATCAAGGTAAAACTGTGAATGAGAATGGTGTTGGGGTTATACAAAGTTATGGAGCTGATGCTTATCCTTTCACACTAGAGAGAATCAAAGAGGAAGAAGATAGCGCTCGGAAAGATAGGTTAAGCAATTTACCAAATGATTTGTTATGTCGGATCCTCTCTAAACTCCCAACAAAAGATTCTGTTCGGACGAGTGTGTTGTCAGGTCGATGGAGAAATCTCTGGTTACAAGTTCCTGCTTTGGATTTGGATACCACAGATTTTAGACATTATTACCAGATTCTGGATTTCACTGATAGATTTATGAAATCCAACAAAGAGTTAGACATAAAGACATTTAAGTTGTATTATGATCTTCATGGACAAGATCATTTTGTGTGGAGGATCTCGAAAGTGCTTGAGCGTAGAGTTCGTCATCTAAATATGTCGAGTTGGTTTGTTCGTGATAAAGAATTTCTTCGAATGCCTCTCTCGATTTACTCTTGTGCTTCATTGGTGGATTTGAGTCTTAGCTATGTTCTCATGGATAATCCAGTATCTGAATTGGTTTCTTTGCCTTGTGTCAAGACAATGTCTCTAAAGGACGTCAAGTTTTATGATATTTCGATTCTTGAGACTCTTATATCAAACTGTCCAGTTCTCGTAGATTTGTTCGTAATCCCTTATCCTTGTGATTTGGAAGTTGTGTGTGTGCGCTCTCAGTCTCTAAAAAGCTTCAAACTAGAATCACGTCGTGATGAGGATGATCCTGCTTTCGAAATCGATGCTCCAAGGCTTGAGTATATGAGTATCAACAATTATCTGTGTGAAAACTGCATAATACATAGGATTGGTCCCTCTACCAAGGTAAACATTGATGTTGTGTCTGATTTCGAGGATTTAGATCCATTGGAGATAACTACGATCCGTGATTTCATCATGGGATTATCTAAGGTCCGAGAAATGAGAATCTCTGATCGAGGTTTAGAGGTACATGTAACTGATTGAGTTATCAACTTCATCAACCTCGTACACTGTTCTATACATATCATACTAGTTTCTTCTTGTTTTTTACAGGTCATTCATGACTTCTCCAATATGGGACCGTTGCCTCAATTCACTAATTTGTCAACCTTAAATGTTTCGTTAATGCATTCTTGGGAAGTTTTAGCAACCTTTCTTGGTTGTTGCATCAATCTACAGTCTCTCTTCGTGGTACGTTTCATTTGTCTATAATCATGTTCATGGAGTTCATTTATTGAGAGTTAAGTTTTATGTTTTGGTTATGTGTTTAGAAACTTGACATATATTCCGATATAAAGGAGATTGAAGTTTCACCAGTTCCTCGATGTTTTCGGTCATCTCTCGAGTTTGTTACACTGGAGACACGAACCCCAGTTTCAAAGATACCAAATAGCAGGAAACTAGCTGATTATTTTCATCAAAATTGTCCACACTTGAAGAAACTAGTTTTTGACGTAAAGAGTTCATGGTAAGAGTATCAAAACACTTTGAAAAGGTTTAAAAGGTGTGAAGTTGCTGTAGTAAAACTGAAATCAATGTACGAAGTTCTCTCTGAAACTCGTTATTAATTGTGAAACGTTTTATATCTCTTTGGCTTGTTTAATACTTTGAAAACCTAGCTCTCTTTACGTTATTGATAATCATTCCGTGCACAATACTCTACTATTTATTTGGGTTTAGATTATTTTCTAACTAGATTAAAATACAGAGCTTGGAATCATTAATTAGAAGAAAATCTTATTCTTAGATTTTGAATATACGAAGAAGTGAAGTATGTGGAGAAAAACTCACCATAATAATCATATTGGTGATAGTACAATCGGTGACAAAAATTGATTGTAAAATCCCCAAATATTTTGCGATGGGAGATGCTTATAGATATTTCACTTCAACTTAAAATTTTATTTTTCCGATCAGACTTAAGTTAATTATGTACTAAATAAATTTTAACTCATCTAATTATATATATAAAAGCAGGGTTGTCTCTTCTGGTGCTGACACATCATCAATTTAATTTCTCATAATCAACTAATAGCATTATCAGATTAAACACACATCATATAAGTTAAAACGACATCATCATAAAAAATTAACCTACTCAAATCCATACAATTGTGTAAAACAAAAATTAACCTCCCCTCCACTACTTCTTCGATTAATATGCTTAACGAATAAATGATTTTCACCTAATGTACAATTTCATTTCAGCCTAATCGTTGGTCCATGAGGCCATAATACATGCTAAACCAGAGGTCAATAATTTTGCCTTATTTCCAAACTTAAAAATTGCACCTGCTTCATCATTCTCTCTGGAAATTTTCTCTTGAAAGGGGGTTTTCAAAAATACCAATATATCAAATTGATAACCAAGATATCAATAAGTTCATCAGTTCATGGAGTCCTTCAAGTAACCATCATTTCTCCATGAAGACTCGATGTGTGATATCAAACCAAGAACGATGCTCGTAGAATTGGTTGAGACAGCAGATCTAATCATATGGGATGAAGCACCAATGGCACATCGTCACACTTTTGAAGCATTAGATCGCACATTAAGAGATATAATGAGTTTTACCGACCCAAATGCAGAAGCGAAATGATTTGTGTGAAAGAAAATTTTGTTAGGTGGAGATTTCAGACAAACATTACCAGTTATCTCACAAGGAAGCAGACAAGATACAATTCTCGCAACACTTAATAGATCTTGCATTTGGAAAAGTTGTTACGTTGCCACCCTTACCAAAAACATGAGAGTGAAGCAAGACGAAAAAAACTTTGTTGCATGGATTTTATAAGTCGGGAATGGCGAGGCTAAAAATGTCAATAGTCTGAACAAAGCATCTCTAGAAAATTACTACATAGATATCGAAGACACATTAGTATTGGAAAAAGGAGAAAACTCAATGAGAGAAATGAAGGAAGCAACATTCCCAAATCTCGGAAACTCTTTCCAGAACCGTGCATATCTGCGAGGTCGTGCCATCCTAACACCAAGAAATGAAAATGTTGATAAGTTAAATGATTTCTTCTTAGCAAAAATTGGAGATGAAATGAAAGAGTATCTTAGTGCTGACAGTATCGCTGATGATGATGACCTTGATGGAGTTAATCTTGTATACACTACATAGTACCTAAATGCACTCAAGTGTTCGATATTACCAAATCATCACCTACCTTTGAAGCAGTATGCCCCAATCATATTGTTAAGAAACATAAACCAAAAGCAAGGTTTATGCAACATGACTAGAATGTTTGTTACTCATTTAGGTGAAAAGGTACTTGAAGCAGAGGTACTAACCGGCACCAATGTCAAGAAAAAAGTGTTTATACCAAGGATCATCATGACAACGGCAAATACAAATTGTCCATATAAAATGCGAAGACGACAATTCCCTGTTAGAGTTTGTTATGCAATGATAATAAACAAAAGTCAAGGCCGAAGTTTACAAAATGTGGGTATCTTTCGACCCAAGCCTGTATTTAGTCATGGCCAACTCTATGTTGCTTTATCTTGCGTCACATCAAAAGAAGGACTACGTATTTGGAGTGTCACCACATAAAAAGAAAACAAATCAGCCATTAAAAATGTCGTATAAAAAGATATTTTTGAAAATCTTTACTATTATGCCACATGTAATTTCATATACAATAAATACTCATATTAATGTATGGAAGACTCCAATGTTGTAATTTTAGTGGTTCTATATTCTACAGAAAAAATCGAGAAGAACAAGTTCAACCACTTGAACATGGCCAATATTCATTAAAGTAGTTTTGACTATTGACATAATATTCAGCCGAAATATTGTTCATCAATATTTAAAACATTTTTTTTTCTTTCCGTAATAAACTTCTCATAGTTCTCCCAAAATCTAAAAAATTTGCAACAAAATGACATAACTTAAAAAACAAGAATCCCGCCGCGTAGCGCGGGCACTCACCTAGTATTTTTAACAACTCTTTGTCAAAATAATTGTGTAGGTCCAGACCGATCGATATGTGAAGGAACTGATCGGTCTTACATTTATAGAAGTGTTACGTTTTCTCTAAATCTCATTTGTCATCAAATACTCTTTTCTTGTATACAAATTTGATTAATTTTAGTGAAAATCGATATTAAATAATGTTTAAGAAACTAAATGATTGAGCATTAATTAACATCAAGTTTAAAATCAATTGTTTAAAAACGATCGATTATCATACATCTATACAGAGTTTAAAAAACAACATAAAACACGTAAATGGAAAAATACTTACAAGTTTCAACAAAGCAACCGATCGATATGTGTCAGATGTATAATTAGTTCACCCAAAAAAATCTAGACTAGGAAGAAGTCTGCAGAAAAATTTTGCATACTTGTAGGAAGTCTACCAAACTTGTTTTAGACTTGCACGAACTTTGCCGGATTTAGGTAAACTTGCTGGAAGCCTACCAAAATCTAGCATGCCAAAATTAAGCAGACTTGCGGGAAGTTTGTCAAACTGAAAGATTTCAATATCGCAACCCTAAAACAAATACTTTTGTTATGTTGTTACCTGAAAATCTATAGACAATGAATCCTGATTGATATAGCTAACATTTCTGTTTTTCACAATAATTTTTTAAATTGTTGACAAATGAGTCATTTTCTTATCAATATTTAAACCTTTTTTCAAATGGATATTATCTATAATTTGTTAAGATAATTCAGTAAATGGTATTTTAGTAATTAAACTAGCAAAGAAAAAAAGTGGGTTATATAAATACCTTAAAAAATTGGGTTATTTAAGTAATTTATAAAATAAAAAGGGTCATTTAAGTAAAACACCCAATAATATAATAGTTATTTGGGTGTATAACTGAAAACTTTATTTAATTAGAGCAAGTGCAATGGTGAGACCCATTAGGGGTCTCTAACCATTTTTTAATAAATTTTTTTTTTTTTTTTAGTCTAAACAAAGCAGCCAATTCGGGTTCGCCACGTGGCAAACTCGGATTGGCTAATTTGTCTTTAAAGAAAAAAAAAAATATGAAAAGTTAGCAACCTTTAACGCTTTTAGACATTTTCCCCTATTAGAGAGAAATAAATTCATTTTTTTTATATGTTATCTGCATTCAAAAGTGCTCTCATACATGCTCAGTTTAAAGCATATCACCTGTACTTGAGGCAACTCTGATTGGTTGACTTTTTTGTAATATACTATTAAATATTTAAAAAATTTCTTTACATATTTAAGAGTTTCTTCTTTTGTTTCGCACCCATTTGAAAGGAAATTGTAAAGTCTAGATAACTAATTTCGCGATTTCCTTTCGTAATCATCATCGTAATTTGATAACGTTGTTGTTGTAACTTCTATCACATAACTCAAATTACGTTATTGCGATTTATAACGTCCTCACTTTTCTTTCTGAATATGTTATTTTGAATCACATTAATTACATGCTAACACAATTTATGTGTGAGATGTAAGTTAAAAGATAAGATTAAAGTAGCCAAACACGTCAAAAGTATCTACATTTAGCTTGAATTGCCATTTAAAACAGATTCAACATTCTGAAAAGATCACTTAGAAATGTAAAGGCACAATACTGTCATGTTATTTGGAAAAATTTTCTTAGCATCTAATCAAATAGCTTTGGGGAAAAGAGAGTTGTAAGCAATGATCATATGATCCTGAAATATATCTCTAGGGCCGACTTAACAGATAATGATATATTTAGCTGATAATAAAATGATAACGAACAACTAGATATGTTTACTAATATTTAACATGTAAGCAACACACTTTATATGCTAACTGCACTCTTAAGAACTAAGAAAGATTTGGCAATAATGAAAGGGAACAAATAAAAAACACATGAAATTAACAAAAGTTGTTTAACAGATAACATGTTTTGAAAATATTTTAACAGATAAGAAACGCAAAAATAATACTTTTAATAAAATAAAGATAAAAATAAAACAATTCTAAATAAACAAATATCAGTTAACATTCAATCGTTGAAATTAACAAAAGTTGTTTAACAGATAACATGTTTTGAAAATATCTTAACAGATAAGAAACGCAAAAATAATACTTTTAATAAAATAAAGATAAAAATAAAAAAATTCTAAATAAACAAATATCAGTTAACATTCACATCGTTTACCTAATATAGATAAATCATTTAATTATATAGCTAATTCAACCACAATATAATTTTACAGTTTTGTTTTGAATTGGAAAAAAAGAGCTTCGAATTTGAAATATCTCATATCGACATAAACTTTCTTAATACTTTTACGATATTAACAATATGGCGGTGTGTAGTGCTATGGTTTTGATGAAGAGTGTGATCAACGCTACCATGTCGGACGTCGAGAATCAAGGGAGATTGATAGGGGTGGAGATTTGAGATTTAGTAAGGTTAAAGAACGGTTTGGACATGGAGAAGGATGGTGTGGATTAAACCATGATTGACGCATGTGAAACAGATAGTCCACTCTTATCAGATCCAACATGATTAGATCGGATTCCTCTCCTATTGGACGTGGTATTGAAAAATATGGTGGTGACGGGAAATGATTTGATCATGTCTGATGGTCAGAGAGATAGGGTGTTGAATGCGGTTGGAGATCGACCACTCGTTGCCATCCAACATGGTCCGTAACTATGTCAGCTTCCATTTTAGGAAGTTACTCGTCTCCATCTAAAAGTATCTCTAACCAGTTTTTTAAGGACATGGTCCGTACGAAGATGAGATGGAGAAGCTCGTATCGTTGTTGATGATGATGTAATGAAAGCTATGAATGCTCTCTGGGATAATTATGTGCATGTGAAGGTACTTGGTAGAAGTGTCAATCTCGAGGATTAATTAGACCAAGTCGAGATAACAATGATCCGTGATATTATCATCGGAGTATCTAAACTCTGGGGAAATGAGAATCTCTTCTCAAAGTCTAGAGGTAAACATGAGCTGCTCCTGCTTTGGCACAAAACAGAGACAAGATACATGTTCCAGTTTCAACATCAAGAACAATTTTGTCCTTGATATGAAACTTGTTTTGGTAAATAGCAATTTGATAAGTCTTCGTTCTCACTACATCTTTTAAAAATTCATGTAAGATACCATCCTAAGTTTAGTAACCAGAGCATTACAAAAGGAACATAACTAAATTACATTTGACTATTTTTGTCCCAAAACTGATACTGTAGCAAAAACAGTTGAACATTTCCTCAATATATAAGATACTTACTTCATGAATCTCTGCAAATAAGTAAAGTGGAAGTCAACAACCAAAAAGAACACATTCTTTCCTGGTCTAAGACAAAAAAATATATGAACTTTAGGAAGCATGAACCTGAAGTGAACAAAAAAAAGTGAATTACCGAAGTGAGAGTAAACACTTTTCTGCTCAAAGCAGATGAACTCATTCTTGTTTTCGTTACTATTGTTAGTCAGATCAAGTTTACGATGTATGCATCTGTACTAACACCTATGCATCTTCTTCACCAAAAAAAACACAGATGAAAACTCTCATTTAATGTAAACACCATAGACAAATATGTTCTATAAGTAAATGTTTCATATCTATATCCTCTTGATTATATTATCCAAGTCATTTTCCAGCCCAAACTCTTTATACAGCTATGTGAAGAACTTTTAGATCCACATGTATATAGTTTACACGATGACATAGTTAATAGAAAGGGTGTAATACTGCTTATCTCACTACAAGATAACATGTCGAAAACCGACCACTGTTCCGACCGGAGTGTGATGGTCGGAATTATCCGACAAAAAAACCGACAACAAGTCACAGTTATGACAAATATCGAACAACTATCGAAAGTTGTCGGAAATTTCCGACCACCACCGACCACCACCACATACCGACAGTTTTCGACGACTATGTCCGACAGTGTTTCCGACAACCACCCACAGTCTTACGTTTCCGACATCTACCGACGGTTCCAGTAAAAACGTTCTCCATGTGTCGTTTTCCATTGTAACCGAAAGTAGGTAAGACTGTCAAAACCCGTCAGAAACGGTAGGAAAGTGCTTCTTTATAAGCACAAACGATCATGTTTTGCCAACACCTTCGTTTTTTTATAAGTAGAACACAAAATGTCAAATATATATTTTCAGGCTTCGATGGATCAAGAAAAAAACGATCCAGAAACGGGGTTACTTACCGCAGAGTATGCAGATGGGATGAAACAATTTATGGAGTTCTCCGGAAATAGAAGCATTACTCGTGAAACAGATAAGATGTATTGCCCTTGCCGTAAATGCAAAAATATGAGATTTTTTCAGTAAAACAAGTTTGGCTCCATCTGTATAGTAAATGTTTTATTTCTGGGTATAAAGTATGGTACTCGCATGGAGAGGATCCATCTATGGTTAATTTTGCTAGTACTAGTGCAAATATAGATAATGGTTTAGGTAGCAAAGGAACTATGCATGAAGAAGTTGAATGTATGGTTAATGTCAGAAGTGGTAATGAATGTTATGGTGGTGGTGTGGGAGTGGATTCGACTGTGGAAGGCGAAAATGTAGTTGGTTCAATTCAGATGGTGAACGATGCATTTAGAGAGAATATTTCTGCTTTTGAGGAGGGAATAAATAGAGGGAAAGAACCAAATCTAGAAGCACAGAGTTTTTATAATAAGTTGGATGCATCGAAAAAGCCGTTGTATGGTGGGTGTGAGGATGGGATATCTCCGTTATTGACTGCAACTGACTTGATGAATATCAAGACAAACTACAATTTAGCAGAGACATGTGTTAATGCGATAAATAATTTGTTTAGCAGGAGTCTACCCAAAGATAATATTGCTCCCAGTTCATACACGGAGGTTCAGAAATTGGTCGCCAGACTTGGGTTACCATACGAGATGATAGATGCATGTATCGATAATTGTATGATCTACTTGAGAGAAGATTCAGATATGTTGCAATGTCGATTTTGTCAAAAACCTTGGTTTCAGGAAACATATGGTAGAAATCGGATTCCATACAAGCGGATGTGGTATTTGCCACTACGAGATAGGTTGAAAAGGCTATATCAGTCAGAGCGTACTGCAGTTGCAATGAGATGACATGCCGAACATAATTCACATGGAGAGATTGCACATGGAAACATTTTAAGTCAGTTTATCCTGATTTTGCTGCCGAAAGCAGGAATGTGTATCTCGGCTTATGCACAGATGGGTTTAGTCCATTCGGGAAACACGGGAGAAAATATTCAGCTTGGCCGGTGATTGTTACACTATACAATTTACCGCCTTCCCTTTGTATGAATTCAGAATTCTTATACCTGACAGTTGTAGTCCCAGGGCCGGATCATCCAAGAAAATCACTCGATGTGTTTTTACAGCCACTTATTTATGAGTTGCAGCAATTATGGGAGAGTGGAGTAGAAGCGTTCGATGTGTCTAGTCAGATTAATGTTACGATGAAAGTCGTCCTTATGTGGAGTATAAGTGACTTCCCTTCCTATGGAATGTTGTCTGGGTGGACGACACATGGTAGAATGTCATTTCCAACGTGTCAGGACAGCATAGAAGCATTCCAATTGAAACACGGCAGAAAAACTTCTTGGTTTGATTGTCACAGGCGTTTTCTGCCCATGGATCATCCATATCGGAAAAGCACAACATTGTTCACTAAGAATAAGAAAGTGATGACGGTCCACCTACAGAACCAGATGGTCGTACAATATTAACCCAACTTCACGATTTTGGTGCAGAAAAAACAACAGATTGTGGGGGAAATGGTCATTGTCCGGTTGATGGCGTTGGAGAATATCACAATTGGCATATGAAGATTATATTATGGGAATTACCGTATTGGAGAACCCACCTGCTACGGCATTGTCTAGACATTATGCACACTGAAAAAAATGTGTTTGAGAATATCATCAATACTGTTCTTAATGTAAGGGCAAAACGAAAGATAATTTGAAATCGAGACTAGACTTACCTGATATTTGTGATAGAAGATCACTTCATGTACGAGGTAACAATAAAGTTGGTACTTTTCCAATATTCCGTATGGATGCTTCGAAAAAGGTACGGATGTTATTCAATACTATATGCAATTAACTTGATATTTGGTAGTTTATCAAATAATTATATGAATATTAGGTGGTATTTTTCGATTGGATAAAACATAATGTGCAATTTCCCGACGGCTATGTCTCGAATTTGCGCAACTGTGTAGACTACTCAGAGGGAAAATTTATTGGGATAAAAAGTCATGATTGTCATGTGGTGATTCAAAGATTATTTCCATTTCCTTTTCATATTTGCTACCGCGAACTATACACGAAGCTCTTGCAGGTACAATTTTAATTTTTGTACAATTTATTTAGTGTAAACAACTTTGCAACTTAACATAAGCTTATAAAATACGCAGGTATCGGAGCATTTTTCCGTGATTTGTGTTTGCGAAGTCTCACTGTAGACGGGATCAAGAACTTGAACGACAAAATTCCTGTTATTTTGTGTAATCTTGAAAAGATATTTCCTCCGTAATTCTTTGATGTTATGGAACGTCTTCCGATCCATCTACCACGAGAAGCAGGTGTGTAGATTGTCATTTTGTCATTTGGTAATTTGTATATAGATTGATTGGACATTCAATTCCAATACAGAGTTAGGTAGACCATTTCAATACAGATGGATGTATCCGTTTGAACGATACATGTTTCACTTAAAGAAGAAAGTGAAAAACATGAGCAGAGTCGAGGGTTCCATCGTTGCACAGTGCTTAAATGAAGAAACCGCGAATTTCCTTCAATGTACTTTCATCTGAAAGTGCAAACAAAGAGACGCAGATCACCACGACATGATGAGGGAGATGAACACCCAATTTATCCTGCATTTGATCCTGATACATTTTCTCAGGTTGGTAGGTTGAGCGGAAAAACAAAACAGAGGAAACTGAGTACGACAGAGAACAAACACATGCATCTGTATATTGCGAATAACTGTGTTGAAATTAAGGAACTAGAGCGGTATGATTCGTACGATTTCTCTATTGCGCATTACCATTCGTGACAAGATCTATCATATTTATAATTAAAAAAATTTACTTTTAGGATTTACATGGCCCAATTAAGAGCAGCCTATCCTCAGATGTCTGATGAAGATCTATACGGGATCAAGGATGGCGAGTTCACTGAATGGCTAAAATTCTATGTAAGTATATTAAAAATTTTAGTCTATATTAAATCTTGTAATTAATGTTAGTAACACAAAATTACAATACAGGTTACGAAGTGTTCTTCACTTGGCCAACAGTTTCCGACATGGGTACAAGAGTTTGTTTTGGGTCCAGTGTCTGTTGCAAATTCATATCCAATGTATTGCACAAGAGGTTATGCTTTCAAAATTCTCTGTGAGGGGATGAAAAGACCGACTTCTGATTACGGTGTTTCTTCGACATCTGGTGACACGATTTACTACGGTGTTCTACGAGAGATATTGGAGGTGAGCTACCCAGGAATTATGGTTTGAAGTGCATAGTGTTCAGCTGTGATTGGTACGACCCTACTATAGGAACCAGTGTGCGTGTCGAGGAGTTTGGTGTTACGTCTATTAATTCTATACGTAAGCTTCAGAAATACGATCCTTTCATTCTTGGGTTATAAGCAGATCAAGTATGATATCTACCATACCCACAAGTCTCAAACAGAAGAAACAGTTGGATTACTGTGGCATCCATAAACCCACGAGGAAGACTCAATGGACACCCGGAACACGATGCTATGCAGCAAGCAAGGTCGGGGATACTTGGACCAATTGGGATTGAACTTGGTATTGATCTTTCTGTAGATATAACAGAGCAACAAGATGCAACGGTCCATGATGACTCTGAAGACTATATTACAGAGTATGGTGATGATTCACCCGAGAGTTCTACAGATGCGTCGAACGACTTTGATTCTGCCTCTGAATAATATGTTTTTTAACTTTTTCGAATAAATAAGACATTATATATATATCAGAATATAAAATAATTATTTCCAACAACTAGCAACAAGTATTTGCAGCGATCAACAAAAACGAACATAATAATTCACTAAATTTTTTAATTAAATTATATAACAAAATATATTACATAAACTACCTAATATATAACAATTAATATATTATGTATAGGTGTATAATGACACAATATACATATGTAAAGCAGCGTATAAATTTGTGTATACAAGTAGGTGTCGGAAACGGTCGGAAATTTGCGACACGTGTTCCGACGGATTCCGACGCCGTCCGACGACTTCCGACATTATATCGTCTTCACCGTCACTTCTTCATGCACGATTTGCAGGCTTCACCATTTCAATCTACACGGACGTCGCTTCCGCCACCGCTGACCGCCGCTTCCACCACCACCACCATGTAAGTTCTCCCTCATTTACATACTTTTATGAAATCGATTTCGTGAAGTAGATTACGGGCTTGATTATTCATTTTCTTGGAAAATTAATTGGGGTTTGTGATGCTTATGAGTTTGGGTACTGATTTGCGAAGTAGATTAGAGTTTTAGGCTTCATTTTTTGGGTTGAGCCTTAGCGATTTTGCGATTTCGCGTTTGTGTCCTGACATGGCGATTGCACCATTTCGCCAAGGATGATCTTCATCACCTTCAAATTGCCCCTATTACATAACTATATACATAATTTTGATACATAATTATATACATAATTTTGATATATCAAATATGGTAACTTTTTTAATTAATTTTCATGTGGAATTTATAAAGTAAATTGGTGAGTCAATTTGATTCATTATATATTTAAGGAAATATATCGTTAAGCAAAATTTATATATATGATAAATATAATATTATGTATTATATATCAATCAAAACTAATAGAATACGAAAAATGTAATTATTTACCTACAATATATTCTGAATATAAAGTTTGGTGATACATTTGATAAAAATACAATAGTTAAAGTTATCTATTCATTACATAGAAATATTCAGATACATATTTTAGTGATATTTTTGATATATTAATTTAGCAGAATATTAAGTGTCACTTGTTGATCTGATTTGATTTGCCAAAATTAACATTCCAAATTTTCATGATTGTTGATTTTATGTTTGTACAAATGATTTTTAATTTTTAAATTTTGTTTTCTATAGCTTGAACAATTGATATTTATAAACATATATATATATATATATATGTCAAAGTATACATAGTTTTCCTAGGAATTTATTCTTTTACAGGTCTAGCTACAGTGATTTTCAGAGACACATACATGGAGTTGTTGACTCGGACAAGACACAAAGTCCGAGTCCAGTTCAGCAATCTCCTCAAGAATCTTAACCACAAGGCTCCGTGGCGCACCTGAAGATTGAACAACTTCTCACTACAGAAGGACGTCGGCACATTACCATTCTTGACCCGAACGGAGGTTCTTGGTGCGTTTTATTTCTGTTTTCAATTAATATATATATATATATATATATATATATATTATATTAAATTAAATTTATATATTAATACTCCTAATATTTACTATATATTTTCCAGGTTTAGGTATGAAAAAGGTATTAAGAAATCTATTTTAAAAATGATTCGGCATCAGCTTCCCCAGGCTTATCCCCGGTACAATGATTTTCCGCGGGAATTGTAAGAGATTTGGTTCAAATCGTTCACGATAATATTATTCTAAATTAATTGTTCAATTATGCATATCTATATTGCAAGTACATATGTTTTATTTATGTAATTTTTTTTTTGGCAGCAAGATTTTAATTGGGACGTCGAGTTGACTCCTCGGGTCAGAGCTAAGTTTGATAAGCAGTGCCGCGCTTCCTACAAAAACAATATACATGAATGGAAACAAGCATGGAAGGCGGGAAAAAACAACATCCACGTTGTAGCCCTGAACTATTCCAACAGTTCGTCGCGTATTGGGAGCACAAGGACACCAAAAAAGTGGCAACCAGAAACTTACTTAAACGGAACAGCAACCACGGCGGATTAGGAGTCGCTACCCATAACAACGACGCTCAGACTTTCGAGGAACGTTCACGTGTTCTGGTAAGTAACTTAAAAAGATTACAAAACATATTTTTTAATTACTTACAACTGTTAAATATGTTTTTGTAGGTATCTCAACTTGTTGAAGAACCCGATTTATTCCTCCTAATGGAAGACACCCATATGATGTGTCTGCATTTTAGCATCTTTAAGAGGCATTATTTAGCATGTTTTGCATTCATACTTGCAATATTATCATTGTTTTAGGTCCTTTTAGGCTTAATTTGCATATCTAGTATTGAGCATTGCATACATTGCATAAAAGGCGGATTTTGGGTACTTTTGGAGCTTATTATGATGTATTTTGGACTACAAGAAGACTTATAGGTGAATCGATTGGCCTAAAGTTGAAATTCAGGATGTGATCTAGAAGATTTGACATGTCTCCATGACACTCGACCATGACACTCGACTATCACTTGGTCGAGTGGTTTTTTGGACCTGAGCGTTGACTTTTTCGTCAAAGTTGACTTTTTTAGGGCTTTTTGTAAAAAGACCTATAAATACCCCCTTTATGTAATTAAGCAAACCCTAGAACGTTTTAGCCTCTCTTTTTTTTAAGCAAAAAAAGACTTTTCTCTTTTGCATGAGAATGAATGTGATTGCTGTGATTCCTTGTCTAGAGGTCATCTAAATAGGTTGATAAACGAGTCTGAAACCCCTAGGAATGCCTTGATCGCTCATCCTTAACCTCAAGAACCCACTTTCCTTAATTGAATTTTCTACTTTTCTATACTCTGTTTTTCGCCATTAATTTTGTTTCTGCATTGCTCATTTTTTCGAGATTGCTCTATTTTTAGTTTCCCTATTTTCGTACTTTGTTTTCATTCTATTTTTGCATTCTGTTATTACTCTGTTTTTCATCAAGCTTGATTAGCATAACATCATTCACCATAATCATTCGGGCTTAGATTAGGTTAAGTAGATTGCATCCAAATTGAATAGTTGCTAGCCCCGTTGGATTGACACCTTATTGTACTGCGATTGATTACATAACAGTAGGTTATTTGATACCGTAAAAATCCTGTTATCACCATACTAACAAGCAGACGAAGAGGGTAGAGGACAAGAAGGTTTTCGGTGTTCTCGAGACAGTGAGGCGGAAGACCACGGAAACACTTACGTAACGCAGTCAAGAAGGCGAAGGTAGTTCTACCTAGCTAACTCGGGAGGAAATTGACCAGCTCGTGATTGAGGTATGATTTATTTTTAAAAATAATTTATAATCACTATAACTATTAAGTTTTTTTTTTTGCAGTGCACTCCGCGTACTAAAGGTCGTCTTTTCGGACTTGGCAATCTGGTTACTTCTGATGGTGTCCCGGCTCGTCTCACACATAGTTCGTTAACACCGTCAGAACGTGAGCAGTTCAATCAGATGCGTTTAAAACAAGAGGAGATGGAGCGTCAGGCCGAAGTAAACAACGCCAAATTGCGGGAGATGGAGCGTCAGATGCAGGAATTTTCAAAATTTCGCGAAGATTTTATCAGTTTTACATCTTCACGTAACTAGATTCGTTTAATGTAGTTCACAATTCTATTTTGTAAACTCTTCTAACTATTTTAATTTTATTATTTTTATTTTCATTAATTATTATTATTTATAATTTATTATAATTATTACTATTATTTATTATAATTTTAATTTATTAATTATTAGAATTTTTTATTATTATTACATTGGCGTAGGAAGTGGTCAGAAATTTCTGACCACCATCGACAGGCGTTTTCCGACCACCACCGACAGGCTTTTCCCGACAGGGATCGACAGAGTCTTCCGACGTTCTCCGACAGCTCTTCTCCGACGTCTCCCAACAAGTTATTTCCGACAACTCGTGACGGTATTTTTCCGACATCTCCCGACGGATGTTTTCCAACCTTTACTGACCGCCGTTTCCGACTACCGGTGTCGGAATAGACCGACCATTACTGACGATTATTATCTTTCCGACCATCTCAAACCGACCACTCACTTTCCGTCAATTGGGGTTGGAATAAGCAAATTTCCGACCGTTGCTTACAGCAATCATCGTGTTTTCTTGTAATGCCTTCTCCATTGTGTGTTCTTTCTTCTTAGCAGTGACTCATGTTTCTACGGAGGAAGACGATGCCTCATCGGGAGAAGTTTCTCTACAGTATCCACCATACCTACAGTCAACCCGAAAAGTTAGAGACGAAAGTCGACGAATCTAAAAAAACCTAATGAAGAATAGAAAAATCAAAGGAAGTAAAACTTGTGAAATATGGAATCCATGCTGAAATCCATGAATGAAAAAAGCAGAGAGAAGGAAGACGTTGAAGTCACGCACAATTTGGGAAATAAGGTGAAAAGAAAAAAATCTAAAGGATTTGAAGATTCGAAGAAAATGGAGAGAAAAGAAAGAAGATTCAAAGAGAGAGTGAAATAAGCTGAGTATGTTGAAGAAAGAAGAAGAGGTGGTGTTTTTAGGGGTTTTCGTGAAAGAGGTCAAATGGGAGGAAATGAGATAAAATAACCAAAAATAAAATTTAGATCTGATAGCAATTTAGCATGCTATGACACTAGTGTTGGTTGTTACATCAATATATCTACAGTCTCTCTTTGTGATACATTTCAGTCGTCTATAATCATGTAGTTCATATACTGGCCAGGAACTTGACGACTGTTTTACCGATATAGAGGAGATTGACGTTCCAAAAGGAGTAGAGTTGTTAATTGTGATAAGAAGATCAATAGTTTAATTAATCTAGTGTTACAGATTTTTAGATTTTTATGTAGACATGCCATAAGGTTTTAGGTTTGGCATAAATGCACTTTAGGTATAACAAGAAAATATTTATATATGTATATACAGCGTACACATATACATATATATATATATATATATATTTGTTTGCTAAGTCTCCTTTATTAAGTTTTCAACTAGCTAGTTATTTATAGACTATAACTAAACTAATTTATAAACTAAGAGCACTTCCATATATTTAAGTATCTAACCATTTTAATAATAATATTTAACTAAAAAATTTTATACAATTAAATTTTAAATTTTTAATAGAAATTGGACCAGTTAGAAATTTACAACTATGTAAGTGAGATTTTTATACTTTATTGAAAGATTTTTTAAATTCTTAAATAAGAATTCTATCTTATTCGTTTTCATAATTTTTTTATTTTTTATTTTTTAAATTACAAAAAACTTTTTTGAAGATAGTCTAAATTTAGCAAGAATCTAGTGGGGGTTGGGGTTTAATGTTTAAAGTTTGGTTTAGAATTTAGATTTTGTGGATTAAAAGTTAAGTAGTGTCATAAATTTAGAGTTTATACAGAGAAATAGAAGAGTCTCTTTGCACGGTGTAAAGAAGTTCAACATCTCTTTGAACATTTTTTTCTGACTGTTTTTTTCATTGCCTAAAAATTGACTTAGTTGGACTTGTGTTTTACACATTGTTAAAGAAAGTAATGTCTTTTAAAAAAAGTTAGGCAGTGCAATATTAATTATCATTTAGTACAATATTCATATATAACAAAAAAAATTGGACCATGTTTGCTACGAGGCGAGAAATTGAAAGACCAAAGAGTCGAAACAAAATTCAGTCTCTAGTTTCATCTAGATTTGTATTTTCTTAGCTGTAAATAAAATTTCACACTATTGTAAATGAAGATATAATTGATAACTCGTAATTAATTTTAAAAAATCGTCGGAAATCTGTTTTTTGAAAAAATAATTCGAAAAGGTTACAAAGATTGGAATTCGAAAAGGCACCACGTTATTTATTTCCTTTGTTTTCTTTTTGTGGTAAAGGCCGTATTCATTATCTTTAAAATAGTTTTAAGAGCCGAAGAAGATTACCGGAGAATTCAAGGTTCTTCATCTTCTTCCTCTTTTTCTTGCGTTACTTTGACATAACTCTTAATACTAATTTGTAAGTTTGTGTGGGAAATTAGGGTTTCCGGGTATAGCCATGGTTAGAACATCGCTGAATACCTCTTCCTCTTTAAAGAAGAGGAAGTTGAAGAAAAACGAAAGGTCATCAGTGAAAGATAAGTTAAGCAATTTACCAGATCATTTGTTATGTCAGATTCTCTCAAATCTTCCTACGGAAGATTCTGTTCATACAAGTGTTTTGTCGGAACGATGGAGAAATCTTTGGTCATATGTTTCTGCTTTGGATTTAGATACCAGAAAGTTTCAAGATGATTACGAGTTTCTGGACTTCATAGATAGATTTCTGGAATCTAACAAAGAGTTAGACATTAGTAGATTGAAGTTGAGCTATGATGCTCATGATCACAATCACGATGATTTTGTGTTGAGGATCTCTGAAGTGCTTAAGCGTAGAGTTCGTCTTTTAACTGTTATCAATTACGTTGATCTAGATGACGCAGTAGTTCGAATGCCTCTCTCGCTCTATTCATGTGCTTCATTGGTGGATATGAATTTGTACTGTGTTGTTATGGATAATCCAGAATCAGAATTGATTTCTTTGCCTTGTGTCAAAAACATGTGTTTAGAAGCAGTCAAGTTTGATGGCATTAAGATCCTTGAAACTCTCATTTCCAGCTGTCCAGTTCTTGAAAATTTGATTGTAATCACTCAGCCAGAAGATCACTTGGAAGTCGGGTGTGTGCGATCTCAGTCTCTAAAAAGTTTCACATTAGATTCACCGCGTGATGAGGGACCAGATCCTGTTTTCGAAATCGATGCTCCAAGACTTGAGTATTTGAGTATCAGCAATTATCAATGTGAAAAGCTCATAATTCATAGTATTGGTCCCTCGATAAAAGCATACATTGATGTTATGTCACATCTCATGGAGAGAACGAAGGTTCGTGATTTTATCATCAAGATATCTAAAACTAGAGATATGAGAATCTATACTCAAACTCTAGAGGTAAATATAATTGACTAACTCAATAGCTTAATCAATCTTGTACAGTATTTTTGTATATATGACATTTTGTTTTTTTACAGGTTATTCATGACTTTTCCAATTTGGAACCGTTGCCTCATTTCAGTAACTTGACGTTTTTAACTGCTTCGTTAATGGATACCTCTTGGCAAGTTTTAGCAACCTTCCTTTGTTGTTGCATCAATTTGCAGTCTCTCTTCGTGGTAAGTTTCATTTGTGTATAATCATGCAGCTCATTTATTGAAAGTTAAGTTTTGTTATTTGGTTATGTGTCTCAGGAGCTTGATGACGACTTTTTTCCCGATGTAAAGGAGCTTGAAGTTGCACCTGTTCCTCAATGCTTTCGTTCGTCTCTCAAGTCTGTTTCACTGGAGATACTGACCCGATTTATAGAGACACCAAATACAAGGAAAATAGCTGAATATTTTCGACAAAATTGTTCAGTGTTGGAGAAATTGGTTTTAAGGTAAGGACTTTCAATTACATCATGATAAACAGAACACTTTATGAAGTTGTCTCTTAAACTCGTTATTAAATACAATACTCTTGGATTTCGATTTTACGAAGTAAATTCTGTGGAGAAAAGAATTATAATAAACCTATTGGATACTACAGTCGGTGAAAAATAGAAACTACCAAACATTTTGTAATGTATGATATATGTATAGAGACAATTAAAATGACGTTAACAATTGTGAATCAAATAAATCTTTCATCTCACTTGATATATGAAATTCCCCTCAAAGGTTAGGCTTAAGATAATGTTGCGAAAAAAATAAATTTAAATTAAGATAATTAACCTGTGACTAGATTGTATCAGAAATATTTGTTAGCATCTAACTTAAATAATAAACTTAAATTAAGACATAAAAAGTGTAATGTTATTCTTACAAGATCACTTGCTGTTGGGCAGCAGAAACCTGAGACTCAGGTACAAAACTTAGACCATGTACTTTTGTGTCTTTGTTTGTTTAAATTAGCTGGAATTAAGGAATAGCTGTAGTTCATTGTTCTTACTTCTTACATGCTAAAGAAGTTTGGATCAAAACCTAACAAATGTTGTTCAGTCCTAATTTCTATACGTGGATTTCTTACTTATCTTTTTCCTCTTTGGTTTTGCCAAATAGATCAGGTAGTAGTACATATACAAGAAGTTTAGCTTAAAGAGTCTGCTCTTGAAAGTATAACTTCTTTCATTCTGAAATTATACAGTGACTCATTTGTATTAAAGACACCTCTCGCAAAGAAGGCGTGATTAGAGATTCTTCAGAGGTTTCAAATGATCTGTGTTACATGGTTTTTGACACTTTATACTGAAACTGTAAATGAATCACGGTAGTTGGGTGTCTTTACCTGGATGCAAATGACTGAAGATGCTGCTCGGTCTTCCTTAGCTACGAATGAATTAAAGATTCATACTATCTACAATGCAACATCATCTCTTACATGGTGCATTAGGCCAAGAAGGTTTGGAAAAAGGACAGTTCCAATTGCTTGGTAAGCAAAGAACTTTGAGATGTTGGTGTTATCGCTGATGCAAACAACTCTGGAAGCTACTTGGAAGAAGTTAAGAGTGAGGATGGGTCCAATGGCTACAACAACTCTGGAAGGGACTTGGTTGGATATGTTATGAGTCTTGGTGTTCCCTACTGTATTGCTCCTATGCATGGGACTGGAACAGTTCCGTGAATTTGAGTATAAGGTTGTAGAATTTCGAGCTTATGATGGAAAAACAATAATGAATGTAATATTGAATTTGACTAGTTATGTCAGATTCTTTCTAAACTTCCTACGGAAGATTATGTTGAGTTTTTTGTCCGAACTTTGTAGACATCTATGGTTACATGTTCCTACTTTGGATTTGGATATCAAAACATTTCAAGATGATTTCAATTTTCTGGATTTTATAGATAGATTTTTGGAATCTAACAAGAGTTAGACATAATGAGATTCAAGCTAGTGAACACGTTGATGACGAGTTTGCGTGGAGGATTAAGCGTCAAGTTCGTCATCTAACTATTGTGAATTTTTTATGAATGATTTGTTCGAACGCCTCTCTCGATTTACTCATATGCTTCATTGGTTGATTTGTGTCAAGACTATGCATCTAAATGCAGACAATTTTAATGCCATTTTGATTCTTGAGACTTTCATATCAAACTATCTGGTTCTCGAAGATTTGGTCGTAGTCACAGATCCTCAGGAGTATTTGGAAGTTTTTACAAGCTTCGTTAATCAAACCTTCTTGGGGAGTTTTAGCTACCTTCCTTAGTTGTTGCATCATGTTACATTCTCTCGTTGTGGTCGGTTTCATTTGTCTATAATCATATAGTTCATATATTGAAGATTCACCACTGCCTCAATGTTTTCGTTCTAGCTTCTCTCAAGTTTGTCTCTGGAACTCATTATTAGTAATGAAAATTTTATATCTTTCTTTGGCTGGTAGTTTATACCTTGAAACCCTAGTTTTCTTTGCCTTTTAATTAATCATTCCTTGCGCAATACTCTACTCGTTATTCGGGTTTAGATTTTGATTTTGCCAAGTGAAGTATGTGGAGAAAAACTCACCATGATAATCATGTGTTTTTCTGGTCGTGACTATAGTAATCATGTTGGTGATAATGCAAAAATCAGTGACAAAAATGTTGAGTAAGCTTCAATAGATCATTGGTCTAAGATAAGCTTTAACATGTTGGTTAAAGTTTAAGATAAGACCAAAGAGAATCCTAAATAGATTTAAGTTAGTTAAGATCTATTTAGATAAGATTAGAGATAAGATTTTCTTGTGTTTTAAGAAACTATAAATATGTGAGTTTTTGAGTTGTAAGGGCTTGCGAGCAAAGAATACGGTTTGTGTATTGATTAGTTTTGAGTTATTTTCTAATTAATACAAAGAAGACGTTTAACGGATTTGCTTGAGTGTTTGATACTTTATTTGGTATCAGAGCTAACCAAGTTGAAGGATCTAGAAGTTAAAGACATACTTCAACAATGGGAGACGACGTGAAAGCCTCGAAGAAAGACTCGGTTCCGTCATCAGTCTTGTGTCCCATGTTATCGTCTACCAATTATACGGTATGGGCGATGAAGATGAAGGTGGTTCTCCAAGTGCATAAGGTCTGGGAAACGATTGACATCGGATCAGGTGTTGATGAGAAAAATTATCTAGCTAAAGCACTTTTGTTTCAATCAATTCCCGAGAATTTGATCTTGCAGATAGGAGAATAAGACTCACATAAAGCCTTGTGGGATTCGATCAAAGCACTGAACTTAGGGGCAGAAAGAGTTAGAGAAGCAAGGCTTCAAACTCTTATGTCAGAGTTTGATAGGTTACGAATGAAAGAAACCGAAACCATAGATGCTTTCTCTGGAAGAATGAAAGAGATAGCATCGAACTCAGCAGCTTTAGGACAGACAATAGAAGAGGCGAAACTGGTGAAGAAGTTCCTCAATGCGTTACCAAGAAGTAAGTTCATACATCTAACAGCTTCTTTGGAACAGGTGTTGGACTTGAACAGAACCGGATTCGAAGATATTGTAGGAAGACTTAAAGCGTACGAAGAGAGAATAAAAGATGAACAAGAAAGTGAGCCGCATGATAGTCTACTTTACTCAAGCACACACAACAACAGAGGACAAACATATGGAAGAGGAAAGGCTCGGACATCACAAAACATAGAAAAGAAAGACCGATCAAACATTGTGTGTTTTAGGTGTGATAGAAGAGGACACTTTGCCTCGGTGTGTCCAGAAAGAAGAAAGAAAATTGAAGAGCTGAATAAAGTAGAAAATCATGATGACTCAGAGACGGATGACATTGATGAAGCAGTGTACATACATGAAGTGATTTTCCTTAATGAAGAGAAAGTTTTCCCGAAGAAGTTGAATAAGGAAAACAATGAGAGTAATGAGTGGTATCTTGACAATGGAGCAAGCAATCACATGACTGGAGAAAAGGAGTATTTCTCATAGCTAAATACAGAGGTCAAAGGTAAGGTGAGATCTGGAGATGGTTCGAGTGTCAAGATTGAAGGTAAAGGTTCGATCATCTTCAAAACAAAGATCGGGGATCAGAAGTTAATGTCAGGAATCTATTACATTCCAAGTTTAACCAGTAGTATTTTGAGTCTAGGACAAGCTACAGAAGAGGGTTGTGAGGTTGTTATGAAGGATGAGTTTCTTACTTTACATGATAAGAATGGAAGACTACTCATTAAAGTAAGGAGAACACCGAACAGATTGTACAAAGTTAAACTGCAGATTGACAAACCAGTTAGTTTTCTCTCAAGACTGAGTGATGATTCATGGAAGTGGCATGCTCGTCTTGGACATGTTAGGTTTAAGACGCTCAAAGACATGTCAGCACAAAAGATGGTACAAGGTCTACCTATGATCTCTGCTGAAAAACAGATTTGTTGATCATGTCTTGTAGGAAAACAAACACGAGAAAAATTCCCGAAGACGAGTAACTTTAGAGCAACAAAACAGTTTGAATTAGTACATGCGGATCTATGTGGTCCTATATCACCAGCAACACCAGCTCAAAACAGGTACATTTTCGTTTTAATTGATGATTGTATGAGGTACATGTGGACATTGTTGCTAAGGGAATAGGGAGATGCGTTCAAAAAGTTCAAGAGGTTCAATGCTATGATTGAGAGAGAGCATGATGGGAAAATGTTGATGCTGAGAACGGACAGAGGAGGAGAGTTTTTGTCAAAGGAGTTTCATGACTATTGTGAAACAAATGGGATTAAAAGACAACTGACTGCTCCATACTCGCCACAGCAAAATGGCATAGTAGAACGTCGAAACAGAACGCTAATGGAGATAACTCGTAGTATTCTAAAAGCCATGAATGTCTCAAACTATATGTGGGGAGAAGGAGTGAGACACTCTACTTATCTTATAAACCGAGTTAAGACTAGATCTCTACGACATCATATCCGAGTATTCGGATGTGTGGCCTATGCCAAGATCAAGTCTGTAAGATTAAGGAAGCTTGATGATCGCTCACAAGCTCTAGTACACCTCGGCAATGAACCTGTAACCAAAGCGTATAGACTCTTGAATCCAACAACCAAGAGAATAGTAATCAGCCGAGATGTTACATTTGCTGAAAACGAAGCTTGGAATTGGAAGGGAGAAAATAAGAATGTCAGCTCAGGATCTCAAGCACTTCAGTTCAAATGGAACGACCTACAAGAAGATGATGAGGAGTGTGATGGTCGTGAGAGCACTGAACATGCTGCAGAAGATATCGGAACTGAAATAGAGGAACTCACCACAGAGGAAACAATGCAGCCAGTGTGTAGGACTCAACGACAAGTACACACACCATCATACTTAAGTGACTATGTTTTACTTGCAGGTATTGAGTGTGAGAGACTTCTGCTTTCTCTTAATGATGAACCATTAAATTATGAGGAAGCCAAAGTGTCCGAAGAATGGAACAAAGCCTGTATTGATGAGATTAATTCCATTGAACAAAACAGAACTTGGAGACTGGTAGATAAGCCTTGCGGAGTTAAAGTGATTGGTTTAAAGTGGATCTTTAAACTAAAAAGGAATGCTGATGGTTCTATTAATAAGCACAAGGCTAGGTTAGTTGCAAAGGGTTATGCTCAACAAGCGGGTATTGATTTTGATGAAGTGTTTGCTCCAGTAGCACGCATAGAGACAATACGCTTACTCATGGCGCTCTCAGCTCACTATGGATGGGAAATTCACCATTTAGACCTAAAGACTGCCTTTCTACATGGAGTTTTGACAGAAGAAGTGTATGTGACACAGCCTGATGGGTTTGAAAAGAAGGGAGAAGAAGAAAAAGTTTTCAAACTCGAGAAAGCACTCTACGGACTTCGTCAAGCACCTCGCTGTTGGAATACTAAACTTGACGAAATCTTGAGAAGTCTTTTGTTCAAGAAATGCATGAACGAAAGCTCTGTCTACAGAAAGGAAGAAGGTAAGAACAGCTTAATAGTTGCAGTATATGTTGATGATCTTTTTGTGACAGGAAACACACAAAAGATAATTCACGATTTCAAAGCTTCAATGTCAAGAAACTTCGAGATGTCCGATTTGGGAAAGTTGAGCTTCTATCTCGGAATAGAAGTAAAGCAAAAGGAAGAAGGAATAGAGATCACGTAAGAAGCTTATGCTAAGAAGATACTCAAAGAAGCTGGACTTGAAAACTGCAACTTGACACACGTGCCAATGGACTTTGGACTCAAATTGTGTAAGGCTAATGAAACTGATCCTGAGATAGATGCAACAGAGTATCGAAGAAGGATTGGCTGTCTCAGATATTTGTTGCATACAAGGCCTGATCTAGCATTCTCAGTAGGAATGCTAAGTCGATATATGCATCAACCACGAGAATCACATGGGAAAGCATTAAAGCAGATCCTCAGATATTTAAGTGGCACATTGAGCTACGGTTTAGAGTACAAAAGAGGAGAATCAAGGCAGCTAGTTGGGTACAGTGATAGCAGCCATAACGTGGACTTGGATGATGGTAAGAGTACTTCTGGTCACATATTTTATCTCGGAGATGCTCCTGTTTCGTGGTGCTCACAGAAACAAAATACAGTAGCACTTTCTTCTTGTGAGGCAGAGTTCATGGCTGCAACTGAAGCCTCTAAGCAAGCCATATGGCTGCAGGAAATGCTAAGTGAAATAATGGCAAGAGAGAGTGAGAAAACAGTGATCAGAATCGACAACAAATCAGCTTTGGAGTTGACAAGAAATCCAGTGTTTCATGGACGCAGCAAGCACATCCACAAACGCTATCATTTCATTAGAGAATGTATAAGCAACGATCAGATTAGAGTCGAACATGTACCAGGAGAAATGCAACTAGCTGACATTCTTACAAAAGCATTGGCAAGGATCAAATTCAAGCATATGAGAAATCTCATTGGAGTGAAAATCATTTGTGATCAAGACATGATGCTTAGAAGGAAGAATGTTGAGTAAGCTTCATTAGATCATTGGTCTAAGATAAGCTTTAACATGTTGGTTAAAGTTTAAGATAAGAGCAAAGAGAATCCTAAATAGATTTAAGTTAGTTAAGATCTATTTAGATAAGATTAGAGATAAGATTTTCTTGTGTTTTAAGAAACTATAAATATGTGAGTCTTTGAGTTGTAAAGGCTTGCGAACAAAGAATACGGTTTGTGTATTGATTAGTTTTGAGTTATTTTCTAATTAATACAAAGAAGAAGTTTAACGGATTTGCTTAAGTATTTGATACTTTAAAAAATTGATTACAAAATCCCCAAATAGTTATCTCACAAAGGATATGCTTAATCAAGCCCACTTTGTATGCTTCTTTCGGAATCTTAGGCAAACTGTGGGTAGATTATATTTCAAATATATGTTCGTATCTAACTTTAATAATGTTGGAAATTTAGGAACTCTTTGTCAAAATAAATGTGAGCTCATGGGAGTACATTTTATGAAAATTATAAATGTTGTGCGATTTGTAGTTTATTTTTCTAACAAACATTCTCTAAAACTTTTTAATTTTCCATTTGTAGGGAAGAAAGTTCAATTTCTTAATATCAAAATCATTAACTAAATGATTTAAATCATCAAATTCATATAATTGGGTGAAGTTAGAAAAATTATACCAAACATTACAAGATGCTATAAAAGTATTTTGTTCTTTAAAAACACTTCACTTCACTAAAACCACTTTCAATGGAGGGTTTTTGGCGGTGGTTCTTAGAAATAAAAAAATAATAAAAGAAGTGAGAGAGAAAAATGGCTCTTTTAAAGGAGACTCATCTCTTAACTTTTTATAGATGTGTCTACTTTATATTGGTTAATTTATTTTTATAGAATTAAAATTTAATTTTAAAAGATATATTATATTAAAATATTAAGGTTTTTTGGGTAAGAAACCATATTAAGAGCTTTATGGTTGGAGATGCTCTAATATTTCAAATTTAAAGTTTCATGTGTTTGTTTGCATTTCAATTTTTTACAATCATACTTTATTATAAGTAAATCTTGCTCTTGGATTTTGATTTTACGAAGTAAACTCTGGAGAAAAGACTAACATTTGAGTCTGCTATCGATTCCGGTTTAGCATTTCCATCATGACCTAAACCGGAAAAGGGAACTAAATACCACGTGTTGGACTCTCAATTAAAACCTAATTTCAGTCCCTTCATTAATAGAGTGTAGAGACAAGTATCGTTGTCGGAAGAACACATCAAAAGATTTGAGAGACTAGTATTCGTGATTGCTATTATCTCGTTTCGATTTCCATACAAGCAATGGCCGATGATATCTCGATGGACGATTCCCAGGATCTTCACTCACTTCTCTCTTCTCCGACGAGGGATTTCCTCGTTCGTAATAACGGCGATCAGGTGAATTTGTTTCCTTTCTTCCTCTACTTGACCCGGTATTGACTTTATGCTTCGTTGATCCGATATTGATTTTAGGTTTCGTGTATGTGCTAATTTTTGAACCCCGATTCTTCTAGTTGATGGTTCCTGTTAGTGAAGTGATAAAGCCTTGTTCTTAGATTGTTTTCATAAAGATATACTCTACAAGTTGCAAGTCTTTTAGTAGAGTTTGACGAAAAGCATCGTTTTTTGTGTTCAGGTGAAAATTGACAGCTTGAGAGGGAAGAAGATTGGGTTTTACTTTTCAGGTGAGTCGTGCATACTATGTGAGAATTTTACTCCACAACTGGTGAAGGTGTACAATGAACTCTCTCCAAAAGTTGGCTTCGAGATTGTGTTTGTGTCTAATGACGAGGATGAAGAGACTTTCAATGATCATTTCAGTAAGATGCCTTGGCTCGCTGTCCCATTTACTGATTCAGAAACTTGTGACCGTTTGGATGAATTGTTTAACGTTACGGAAATTCCTTACCTAGTGATGGTTGATGATCAAGGTAAAACTGTGAATGAGAATGGTGTTGGGGTTATACAAAGTTATGGAGCTGATGCTTATCCTTTCACACTAGAGAGAATCAAAGAGGAAGAAGATAGCGCTCGGAAAGATAGGTTAAGCAATTTACCAAATGATTTGTTATGTCGGATCCTCTCTAAACTCCCAACAAAAGATTCTGTTCGGACGAGTGTGTTGTCAGGTCGATGGAGAAATCTCTGGTTACAAGTTCCTGCTTTGGATTTGGATACCACAGATTTTAGACATTATTACCAGATTCTGGATTTCACTGATAGATTTATGAAATCCAACAAAGAGTTAGACATAAAGACATTTAAGTTGTATTATGATCTTCATGGACAAGATCATTTTGTGTGGAGGATCTCGAAAGTGCTTGAGCGTAGAGTTCGTCATCTAAATATGTCGAGTTGGTTTGTTCGTGATAAAGAATTTCTTCGAATGCCTCTCTCGATTTACTCTTGTGCTTCATTGGTGGATTTGAGTCTTAGCTATGTTCTCATGGATAATCCAGTATCTGAATTGGTTTCTTTGCCTTGTGTCAAGACAATGTCTCTAAAGGACGTCAAGTTTTATGATATTTCGATTCTTGAGACTCTTATATCAAACTGTCCAGTTCTCGTAGATTTGTTCGTAATCCCTTATCCTTGTGATTTGGAAGTTGTGTGTGTGCGCTCTCAGTCTCTAAAAAGCTTCAAACTAGAATCACGTCGTGATGAGGATGATCCTGCTTTCGAAATCGATGCTCCAAGGCTTGAGTATATGAGTATCAACAATTATCTGTGTGAAAACTGCATAATACATAGGATTGGTCCCTCTACCAAGGTAAACATTGATGTTGTGTCTGATTTCGAGGATTTAGATCCATTGGAGATAACTACGATCCGTGATTTCATCATGGGATTATCTAAGGTCCGAGAAATGAGAATCTCTGATCGAGGTTTAGAGGTACATGTAACTGATTGAGTTATCAACTTCATCAACCTCGTACACTGTTCTATACATATCATACTAGTTTCTTCTTGTTTTTTACAGGTCATTCATGACTTCTCCAATATGGGACCGTTGCCTCAATTCACTAATTTGTCAACCTTAAATGTTTCGTTAATGCATTCTTGGGAAGTTTTAGCAACCTTTCTTGGTTGTTGCATCAATCTACAGTCTCTCTTCGTGGTACGTTTCATTTGTCTATAATCATGTTCATGGAGTTCATTTATTGAGAGTTAAGTTTTATGTTTTGGTTATGTGTTTAGAAACTTGACATATATTCCGATATAAAGGAGATTGAAGTTTCACCAGTTCCTCGATGTTTTCGGTCATCTCTCGAGTTTGTTACACTGGAGACACGAACCCCAGTTTCAAAGATACCAAATAGCAGGAAACTAGCTGATTATTTTCATCAAAATTGTCCACACTTGAAGAAACTAGTTTTTGACGTAAAGAGTTCATGGTAAGAGTATCAAAACACTTTGAAAAGGTTTAAAAGGTGTGAAGTTGCTGTAGTAAAACTGAAATCAATGTACGAAGTTCTCTCTGAAACTCGTTATTAATTGTGAAACGTTTTATATCTCTTTGGCTTGTTTAATACTTTGAAAACCTAGCTCTCTTTACGTTATTGATAATCATTCCGTGCACAATACTCTACTATTTATTTGGGTTTAGATTATTTTCTAACTAGATTAAAATACAGAGCTTGGAATCATTAATTAGAAGAAAATCTTATTCTTAGATTTTGAATATACGAAGAAGTGAAGTATGTGGAGAAAAACTCACCATAATAATCATATTGGTGATAGTACAATCGGTGACAAAAATTGATTGTAAAATCCCCAAATATTTTGCGATGGGAGATGCTTATAGATATTTCACTTCAACTTAAAATTTTATTTTTCCGATCAGACTTAAGTTAATTATGTACTAAATAAATTTTAACTCATCTAATTATATATATAAAAGCAGGGTTGTCTCTTCTGGTGCTGACACATCATCAATTTAATTTCTCATAATCAACTAATAGCATTATCAGATTAAACACACATCATATAAGTTAAAACGACATCATCATAAAAAATTAACCTACTCAAATCCATACAATTGTGTAAAACAAAAATTAACCTCCCCTCCACTACTTCTTCGATTAATATGCTTAACGAATAAATGATTTTCACCTAATGTACAATTTCATTTCAGCCTAATCGTTGGTCCATGAGGCCATAATACATGCTAAACCAGAGGTCAATAATTTTGCCTTATTTCCAAACTTAAAAATTGCACCTGCTTCATCATTCTCTCTGGAAATTTTCTCTTGAAAGGGGGTTTTCAAAAATACCAATATATCAAATTGATAACCAAGATATCAATAAGTTCATCAGTTCATGGAGTCCTTCAAGTAACCATCATTTCTCCATGAAGACTCGATGTGTGATATCAAACCAAGAACGATGCTCGTAGAATTGGTTGAGACAGCAGATCTAATCATATGGGATGAAGCACCAATGGCACATCGTCACACTTTTGAAGCATTAGATCGCACATTAAGAGATATAATGAGTTTTACCGACCCAAATGCAGAAGCGAAATGATTTGTGTGAAAGAAAATTTTGTTAGGTGGAGATTTCAGACAAACATTACCAGTTATCTCACAAGGAAGCAGACAAGATACAATTCTCGCAACACTTAATAGATCTTGCATTTGGAAAAGTTGTTACGTTGCCACCCTTACCAAAAACATGAGAGTGAAGCAAGACGAAAAAAACTTTGTTGCATGGATTTTATAAGTCGGGAATGGCGAGGCTAAAAATGTCAATAGTCTGAACAAAGCATCTCTAGAAAATTACTACATAGATATCGAAGACACATTAGTATTGGAAAAAGGAGAAAACTCAATGAGAGAAATGAAGGAAGCAACATTCCCAAATCTCGGAAACTCTTTCCAGAACCGTGCATATCTGCGAGGTCGTGCCATCCTAACACCAAGAAATGAAAATGTTGATAAGTTAAATGATTTCTTCTTAGCAAAAATTGGAGATGAAATGAAAGAGTATCTTAGTGCTGACAGTATCGCTGATGATGATGACCTTGATGGAGTTAATCTTGTATACACTACATAGTACCTAAATGCACTCAAGTGTTCGATATTACCAAATCATCACCTACCTTTGAAGCAGTATGCCCCAATCATATTGTTAAGAAACATAAACCAAAAGCAAGGTTTATGCAACATGACTAGAATGTTTGTTACTCATTTAGGTGAAAAGGTACTTGAAGCAGAGGTACTAACCGGCACCAATGTCAAGAAAAAAGTGTTTATACCAAGGATCATCATGACAACGGCAAATACAAATTGTCCATATAAAATGCGAAGACGACAATTCCCTGTTAGAGTTTGTTATGCAATGATAATAAACAAAAGTCAAGGCCGAAGTTTACAAAATGTGGGTATCTTTCGACCCAAGCCTGTATTTAGTCATGGCCAACTCTATGTTGCTTTATCTTGCGTCACATCAAAAGAAGGACTACGTATTTGGAGTGTCACCACATAAAAAGAAAACAAATCAGCCATTAAAAATGTCGTATAAAAAGATATTTTTGAAAATCTTTACTATTATGCCACATGTAATTTCATATACAATAAATACTCATATTAATGTATGGAAGACTCCAATGTTGTAATTTTAGTGGTTCTATATTCTACAGAAAAAATCGAGAAGAACAAGTTCAACCACTTGAACATGGCCAATATTCATTAAAGTAGTTTTGACTATTGACATAATATTCAGCCGAAATATTGTTCATCAATATTTAAAACATTTTTTTTTCTTTCCGTAATAAACTTCTCATAGTTCTCCCAAAATCTAAAAAATTTGCAACAAAATGACATAACTTAAAAAACAAGAATCCCGCCGCGTAGCGCGGGCACTCACCTAGTATTTTTAACAACTCTTTGTCAAAATAATTGTGTAGGTCCAGACCGATCGATATGTGAAGGAACTGATCGGTCTTACATTTATAGAAGTGTTACGTTTTCTCTAAATCTCATTTGTCATCAAATACTCTTTTCTTGTATACAAATTTGATTAATTTTAGTGAAAATCGATATTAAATAATGTTTAAGAAACTAAATGATTGAGCATTAATTAACATCAAGTTTAAAATCAATTGTTTAAAAACGATCGATTATCATACATCTATACAGAGTTTAAAAAACAACATAAAACACGTAAATGGAAAAATACTTACAAGTTTCAACAAAGCAACCGATCGATATGTGTCAGATGTATAATTAGTTCACCCAAAAAAATCTAGACTAGGAAGAAGTCTGCAGAAAAATTTTGCATACTTGTAGGAAGTCTACCAAACTTGTTTTAGACTTGCACGAACTTTGCCGGATTTAGGTAAACTTGCTGGAAGCCTACCAAAATCTAGCATGCCAAAATTAAGCAGACTTGCGGGAAGTTTGTCAAACTGAAAGATTTCAATATCGCAACCCTAAAACAAATACTTTTGTTATGTTGTTACCTGAAAATCTATAGACAATGAATCCTGATTGATATAGCTAACATTTCTGTTTTTCACAATAATTTTTTAAATTGTTGACAAATGAGTCATTTTCTTATCAATATTTAAACCTTTTTTCAAATGGATATTATCTATAATTTGTTAAGATAATTCAGTAAATGGTATTTTAGTAATTAAACTAGCAAAGAAAAAAAGTGGGTTATATAAATACCTTAAAAAATTGGGTTATTTAAGTAATTTATAAAATAAAAAGGGTCATTTAAGTAAAACACCCAATAATATAATAGTTATTTGGGTGTATAACTGAAAACTTTATTTAATTAGAGCAAGTGCAATGGTGAGACCCATTAGGGGTCTCTAACCATTTTTTAATAAATTTTTTTTTTTTTTTTAGTCTAAACAAAGCAGCCAATTCGGGTTCGCCACGTGGCAAACTCGGATTGGCTAATTTGTCTTTAAAGAAAAAAAAAAATATGAAAAGTTAGCAACCTTTAACGCTTTTAGACATTTTCCCCTATTAGAGAGAAATAAATTCATTTTTTTTATATGTTATCTGCATTCAAAAGTGCTCTCATACATGCTCAGTTTAAAGCATATCACCTGTACTTGAGGCAACTCTGATTGGTTGACTTTTTTGTAATATACTATTAAATATTTAAAAAATTTCTTTACATATTTAAGAGTTTCTTCTTTTGTTTCGCACCCATTTGAAAGGAAATTGTAAAGTCTAGATAACTAATTTCGCGATTTCCTTTCGTAATCATCATCGTAATTTGATAACGTTGTTGTTGTAACTTCTATCACATAACTCAAATTACGTTATTGCGATTTATAACGTCCTCACTTTTCTTTCTGAATATGTTATTTTGAATCACATTAATTACATGCTAACACAATTTATGTGTGAGATGTAAGTTAAAAGATAAGATTAAAGTAGCCAAACACGTCAAAAGTATCTACATTTAGCTTGAATTGCCATTTAAAACAGATTCAACATTCTGAAAAGATCACTTAGAAATGTAAAGGCACAATACTGTCATGTTATTTGGAAAAATTTTCTTAGCATCTAATCAAATAGCTTTGGGGAAAAGAGAGTTGTAAGCAATGATCATATGATCCTGAAATATATCTCTAGGGCCGACTTAACAGATAATGATATATTTAGCTGATAATAAAATGATAACGAACAACTAGATATGTTTACTAATATTTAACATGTAAGCAACACACTTTATATGCTAACTGCACTCTTAAGAACTAAGAAAGATTTGGCAATAATGAAAGGGAACAAATAAAAAACACATGAAATTAACAAAAGTTGTTTAACAGATAACATGTTTTGAAAATATTTTAACAGATAAGAAACGCAAAAATAATACTTTTAATAAAATAAAGATAAAAATAAAACAATTCTAAATAAACAAATATCAGTTAACATTCAATCGTTGAAATTAACAAAAGTTGTTTAACAGATAACATGTTTTGAAAATATCTTAACAGATAAGAAACGCAAAAATAATACTTTTAATAAAATAAAGATAAAAATAAAAAAATTCTAAATAAACAAATATCAGTTAACATTCACATCGTTTACCTAATATAGATAAATCATTTAATTATATAGCTAATTCAACCACAATATAATTTTACAGTTTTGTTTTGAATTGGAAAAAAAGAGCTTCGAATTTGAAATATCTCATATCGACATAAACTTTCTTAATACTTTTACGATATTAACAATATGGCGGTGTGTAGTGCTATGGTTTTGATGAAGAGTGTGATCAACGCTACCATGTCGGACGTCGAGAATCAAGGGAGATTGATAGGGGTGGAGATTTGAGATTTAGTAAGGTTAAAGAACGGTTTGGACATGGAGAAGGATGGTGTGGATTAAACCATGATTGACGCATGTGAAACAGATAGTCCACTCTTATCAGATCCAACATGATTAGATCGGATTCCTCTCCTATTGGACGTGGTATTGAAAAATATGGTGGTGACGGGAAATGATTTGATCATGTCTGATGGTCAGAGAGATAGGGTGTTGAATGCGGTTGGAGATCGACCACTCGTTGCCATCCAACATGGTCCGTAACTATGTCAGCTTCCATTTTAGGAAGTTACTCGTCTCCATCTAAAAGTATCTCTAACCAGTTTTTTAAGGACATGGTCCGTACGAAGATGAGATGGAGAAGCTCGTATCGTTGTTGATGATGATGTAATGAAAGCTATGAATGCTCTCTGGGATAATTATGTGCATGTGAAGGTACTTGGTAGAAGTGTCAATCTCGAGGATTAATTAGACCAAGTCGAGATAACAATGATCCGTGATATTATCATCGGAGTATCTAAACTCTGGGGAAATGAGAATCTCTTCTCAAAGTCTAGAGGTAAACATGAGCTGCTCCTGCTTTGGCACAAAACAGAGACAAGATACATGTTCCAGTTTCAACATCAAGAACAATTTTGTCCTTGATATGAAACTTGTTTTGGTAAATAGCAATTTGATAAGTCTTCGTTCTCACTACATCTTTTAAAAATTCATGTAAGATACCATCCTAAGTTTAGTAACCAGAGCATTACAAAAGGAACATAACTAAATTACATTTGACTATTTTTGTCCCAAAACTGATACTGTAGCAAAAACAGTTGAACATTTCCTCAATATATAAGATACTTACTTCATGAATCTCTGCAAATAAGTAAAGTGGAAGTCAACAACCAAAAAGAACACATTCTTTCCTGGTCTAAGACAAAAAAATATATGAACTTTAGGAAGCATGAACCTGAAGTGAACAAAAAAAAGTGAATTACCGAAGTGAGAGTAAACACTTTTCTGCTCAAAGCAGATGAACTCATTCTTGTTTTCGTTACTATTGTTAGTCAGATCAAGTTTACGATGTATGCATCTGTACTAACACCTATGCATCTTCTTCACCAAAAAAAACACAGATGAAAACTCTCATTTAATGTAAACACCATAGACAAATATGTTCTATAAGTAAATGTTTCATATCTATATCCTCTTGATTATATTATCCAAGTCATTTTCCAGCCCAAACTCTTTATACAGCTATGTGAAGAACTTTTAGATCCACATGTATATAGTTTACACGATGACATAGTTAATAGAAAGGGTGTAATACTGCTTATCTCACTACAAGATAACATGTCGAAAACCGACCACTGTTCCGACCGGAGTGTGATGGTCGGAATTATCCGACAAAAAAACCGACAACAAGTCACAGTTATGACAAATATCGAACAACTATCGAAAGTTGTCGGAAATTTCCGACCACCACCGACCACCACCACATACCGACAGTTTTCGACGACTATGTCCGACAGTGTTTCCGACAACCACCCACAGTCTTACGTTTCCGACATCTACCGACGGTTCCAGTAAAAACGTTCTCCATGTGTCGTTTTCCATTGTAACCGAAAGTAGGTAAGACTGTCAAAACCCGTCAGAAACGGTAGGAAAGTGCTTCTTTATAAGCACAAACGATCATGTTTTGCCAACACCTTCGTTTTTTTATAAGTAGAACACAAAATGTCAAATATATATTTTCAGGCTTCGATGGATCAAGAAAAAAACGATCCAGAAACGGGGTTACTTACCGCAGAGTATGCAGATGGGATGAAACAATTTATGGAGTTCTCCGGAAATAGAAGCATTACTCGTGAAACAGATAAGATGTATTGCCCTTGCCGTAAATGCAAAAATATGAGATTTTTTCAGTAAAACAAGTTTGGCTCCATCTGTATAGTAAATGTTTTATTTCTGGGTATAAAGTATGGTACTCGCATGGAGAGGATCCATCTATGGTTAATTTTGCTAGTACTAGTGCAAATATAGATAATGGTTTAGGTAGCAAAGGAACTATGCATGAAGAAGTTGAATGTATGGTTAATGTCAGAAGTGGTAATGAATGTTATGGTGGTGGTGTGGGAGTGGATTCGACTGTGGAAGGCGAAAATGTAGTTGGTTCAATTCAGATGGTGAACGATGCATTTAGAGAGAATATTTCTGCTTTTGAGGAGGGAATAAATAGAGGGAAAGAACCAAATCTAGAAGCACAGAGTTTTTATAATAAGTTGGATGCATCGAAAAAGCCGTTGTATGGTGGGTGTGAGGATGGGATATCTCCGTTATTGACTGCAACTGACTTGATGAATATCAAGACAAACTACAATTTAGCAGAGACATGTGTTAATGCGATAAATAATTTGTTTAGCAGGAGTCTACCCAAAGATAATATTGCTCCCAGTTCATACACGGAGGTTCAGAAATTGGTCGCCAGACTTGGGTTACCATACGAGATGATAGATGCATGTATCGATAATTGTATGATCTACTTGAGAGAAGATTCAGATATGTTGCAATGTCGATTTTGTCAAAAACCTTGGTTTCAGGAAACATATGGTAGAAATCGGATTCCATACAAGCGGATGTGGTATTTGCCACTACGAGATAGGTTGAAAAGGCTATATCAGTCAGAGCGTACTGCAGTTGCAATGAGATGACATGCCGAACATAATTCACATGGAGAGATTGCACATGGAAACATTTTAAGTCAGTTTATCCTGATTTTGCTGCCGAAAGCAGGAATGTGTATCTCGGCTTATGCACAGATGGGTTTAGTCCATTCGGGAAACACGGGAGAAAATATTCAGCTTGGCCGGTGATTGTTACACTATACAATTTACCGCCTTCCCTTTGTATGAATTCAGAATTCTTATACCTGACAGTTGTAGTCCCAGGGCCGGATCATCCAAGAAAATCACTCGATGTGTTTTTACAGCCACTTATTTATGAGTTGCAGCAATTATGGGAGAGTGGAGTAGAAGCGTTCGATGTGTCTAGTCAGATTAATGTTACGATGAAAGTCGTCCTTATGTGGAGTATAAGTGACTTCCCTTCCTATGGAATGTTGTCTGGGTGGACGACACATGGTAGAATGTCATTTCCAACGTGTCAGGACAGCATAGAAGCATTCCAATTGAAACACGGCAGAAAAACTTCTTGGTTTGATTGTCACAGGCGTTTTCTGCCCATGGATCATCCATATCGGAAAAGCACAACATTGTTCACTAAGAATAAGAAAGTGATGACGGTCCACCTACAGAACCAGATGGTCGTACAATATTAACCCAACTTCACGATTTTGGTGCAGAAAAAACAACAGATTGTGGGGGAAATGGTCATTGTCCGGTTGATGGCGTTGGAGAATATCACAATTGGCATATGAAGATTATATTATGGGAATTACCGTATTGGAGAACCCACCTGCTACGGCATTGTCTAGACATTATGCACACTGAAAAAAATGTGTTTGAGAATATCATCAATACTGTTCTTAATGTAAGGGCAAAACGAAAGATAATTTGAAATCGAGACTAGACTTACCTGATATTTGTGATAGAAGATCACTTCATGTACGAGGTAACAATAAAGTTGGTACTTTTCCAATATTCCGTATGGATGCTTCGAAAAAGGTACGGATGTTATTCAATACTATATGCAATTAACTTGATATTTGGTAGTTTATCAAATAATTATATGAATATTAGGTGGTATTTTTCGATTGGATAAAACATAATGTGCAATTTCCCGACGGCTATGTCTCGAATTTGCGCAACTGTGTAGACTACTCAGAGGGAAAATTTATTGGGATAAAAAGTCATGATTGTCATGTGGTGATTCAAAGATTATTTCCATTTCCTTTTCATATTTGCTACCGCGAACTATACACGAAGCTCTTGCAGGTACAATTTTAATTTTTGTACAATTTATTTAGTGTAAACAACTTTGCAACTTAACATAAGCTTATAAAATACGCAGGTATCGGAGCATTTTTCCGTGATTTGTGTTTGCGAAGTCTCACTGTAGACGGGATCAAGAACTTGAACGACAAAATTCCTGTTATTTTGTGTAATCTTGAAAAGATATTTCCTCCGTAATTCTTTGATGTTATGGAACGTCTTCCGATCCATCTACCACGAGAAGCAGGTGTGTAGATTGTCATTTTGTCATTTGGTAATTTGTATATAGATTGATTGGACATTCAATTCCAATACAGAGTTAGGTAGACCATTTCAATACAGATGGATGTATCCGTTTGAACGATACATGTTTCACTTAAAGAAGAAAGTGAAAAACATGAGCAGAGTCGAGGGTTCCATCGTTGCACAGTGCTTAAATGAAGAAACCGCGAATTTCCTTCAATGTACTTTCATCTGAAAGTGCAAACAAAGAGACGCAGATCACCACGACATGATGAGGGAGATGAACACCCAATTTATCCTGCATTTGATCCTGATACATTTTCTCAGGTTGGTAGGTTGAGCGGAAAAACAAAACAGAGGAAACTGAGTACGACAGAGAACAAACACATGCATCTGTATATTGC